>JABASC010000009.1:0-139898 GCA_019776185.1 Plutomurus gul | reverse complement strand
ACTCAGTCCAGCAAAAACGTGATTAGGTGTTCTAAGGAGATCTGCTGCCAGACTTGAGGAAGCTTGTTGTGGGGACTGTGGTATTCCGGCCGCACTCAAATTGGGCGGGCCAGGGGCTGAGGAGGGCATGGAACTCTTTGAAGACAACGAGCCACTGTTGCTGCTGCCCCCTTTCCCTCCGTCGGGCAACGGTCCTCCTCCTTTCTGCTGGTGCTGGTAAATCTCCCATGCTATTCTCACATGCATAGCATTCCATCGGCCAGATTTCTAACGTCACCACGAACAAAGGTAAGAAAAATCATTTAAAAATTTCCTCAAAATTCCGTAAAATGTATTACTACAAGATTTTCACTTAAATAGAGAGCTATTACTGATAGAGTGAGTGTACACATACATAATAATAGAAACTACAGTGAATATAAGTATATAGTGAAATAATTGCAAATCTACTGACTATGTTCACAAGACGACTATATAGAGAGAAGACTGCAAATCAGAATGCTACAAATTACACGCATTTTTGTATAGAGAATCTATACAGTCAGCAGAACTGGTGTGCTTCGAGATGCTACGAAATACATTACTAAAACAGAGAGTTGGGAGACAGAGACAGAAAGGGAGCCTGCTACTTCGATGCAATTAGTAAACAAATGCGAAGAAGATGTAGGGAAGAGGCTCAGATGAGACTTGAAATAGATAGAAATATTTGATGTGAGAATTCCAAGTTTTCATTTCTTACAACAAAGTTGCTTGGAAACAAATTGGGATGAGAGGAGAGAGACTGTCGAAATGACTGCTGCTGGAGTACAGACTCCATGTGAATGAGTAAAATGAGTGAGTGGAGTGCTTGTACAGATTACAGAAAGTAGAAGTAGTGATGTGCAGTGGTGAAAGAACTTCTTTACTAGAATGCTACTACGTATACTGTTACATGTAACTATATATAATATGAAGTTAAATACAGCACAGACCATTTCCTTTGGAACAAGGTGATGTGACTCTTGGAGCTTACGTTATATACTAGAGAGTACATGGTGCCATGTCATGACATGACACCGAGAGCTGCACTACCCAGTAATAGGAAGAGCACATAAGAACTAGTAATAGCGGAAAGCTCATACTAACGGCAGCCCCAACATCACTCAAAGAAAAACAAACAAAAATGCGAAGGAAACGAAATGAAACGGAAGGAACACATGGATCGTGTTTACTCGGTAAAGGACACAAAATCCCACATACCATCACTTTGGCAGGCTTGCAAGCATCAGTTATCTACAAAACAATGACAAATGTCCGGGATCATACATCATGCCAAAAATAATGCCCGGTGACATGAGAAATCGGAAACATCCCCAAACTATCTCAACGTTAAACCTGGTCGCACATAATACTTTCTCCGACCAATTGCAATATATATAATATGGAGAAGAAACCGGTGTATTATTGACTTTCACGTATTTTCGCAATGTTTAGTTCACAGAGCAATACTCTGGGTATTTTTATTTCCTGAAATGTCCGTATCACTTAAGATATTTAATTCGCTTGAAGATTGTGTTTGTCATTCCTTTTTTTAACAAAGATTTTGCGTACCAGAAATAAAAAAGTGGACTGGGGAGAAACCGATTTCGTGTGTCACCATGTACGTTTCATACAATCCTTTGTAAGTAAGTTACGCAATGATGCTGAACCACCCTATCCATGGAAAAACCACATCTAGTTCTCTCCTCCATTCCTAAAAAAATCTTCCTGCATCCTACGCTTGTGCCTGTATTTTACGTTAAAACTGAGCACCCACTTTCATTCAGTTCATACACAATGTACATTTAGTTACAACAACCAAAGACACATTCATTGCTCACACTTGATATACACACTTATTATATTATTATAGTACACGTTAGACATTCCTCATAAAAACTAATATCAATTTCATTGTCTTAAATGCATTCATTATTCATACACATTAGAGCTAATAAAATTTAATTTAATGCACAAGGTGATGGATCGATGTCCTTAACTCTTGCACTTTAACTTTTATGCATTACGTGTCTAAATGTAAAAAAAATTGAAAGATTTTAAACCTACATAATTCTCCACTCTATCTGTATATACTTTGATGTTGTTAGCAAATCAGACGAGCAGCAGCAGTTAAAGACAACAACTTTTTAGAGCACACAGGAATTCATTCCAACCTTCTCGGAGGAGGCAGCCACAATTCTATGGCCTGCCGCTGCAATTACACATCCTGCATAATTCCACCACTTTGTCTAATTAAGCTCATACCAGTGGAATCCATGTTTTCTTATTTGTATCACACCCAATTAGAATTCCAAATATTTACAGATGTTTTGCATCAACCAACGTCATTAGCCCGAAATAACTCCATAACTCACAATCAGTGGCCAACATTCTTCCACGAATAGCGTCGGATTAGTAGTAGCACATTATAACATATTGAACACAATGCTGTCCTCGATTTTTTTATCCGCATTAGATAAACATGTATTATTAACCTACATTTTCCGGGTTATTTAATGTTTAATCGATAGCAACCAGTGGTAGGAAATGGCTAATGAGTTAGTCGACCTATTATGTACTATTTATTTCATTTGATAACAATCAATGCTTTTTGCTTCAATTTGATGACACTCACCTTCGGGGTGAACGCTGCCAGTTGACTAGGAGGGGCAAATGGTGTTGCAAGATTATGAGGAGGCAGAATTCCATTAAATCCCGGGTACGATATGCCCAAATTTGCACGATAAAAGCCCGAGTCCAAGCCCACTTTCGATAAGTCTTTAAACTGAAAAACAAAAATTCAATATTACTTTCATTATATACGAGACCGTCATAGTAATTTTAATTGGTGATGTGGTGAATCTGTAGTAACAATAAGTACGACGATATCCTATGCAAATGATAACGAGGAAACGTTTAAAGAGGGTTTTTCACTTGTGCCACATCGCCGCACACTTTACGCTGTACATACAAAGCAGGAAGTAGCGATTGTAATAAATATAATATACATTGCTACAACCAAATTTCCCTTATAGGTGCATAGTTTAAAACAATTTAAGAAATAATTTACAAAACCGCAGTAATTAGTATTTATGTTTTTAAAATGGTAATATTTATGCATTTTTTGATAAATAAGTAGAAGATAGTTTTTTAAACTACAGTTTCTCAAATTTGCACACGTACTACGCATGTTCATAAGTTCTAGACATTTAGTTAGAAACTGATTGGACAAAGATGTTGATGGATTTCGTGTGCTTATATTCAATTTAAAGGAACTATTTATGTGAAGAATAGCAGGATTAGGGAGTATCAGTGTGACGGTAGAATGGAGCGTTTTTCCCATACAGTGTGGTAAGATTGTTGAAACAGTCTCAATCTGAGAAGAAAAAGGTGCTGTCAAATGCTACTAGAGCAGCTGGCGAAGGAGGACGGAAATCCTCTGTGAGATATTTTCATGGCGTGTAATACATAGTGGAAGAGGTCGGTTCGGGAGTCGGGAAAGCATATACACACACATACAGATATATACTTATATGTATATACTTGAATCCGAGAGTGTGCCATCGTTTGCGGATAAAAGTGAGGTTAAAATCCTAACAAGGGTAACAAAAACCCATCGTGTGATGCACACACGCAAGAAAATGCAAAAAAGTAAGATCTATGGGTTGAAAAGAAATAGTCGAGAGCCACATGGAAGTTTTTCGATGGCTTTCAGTCGACAAGCACGCTGAATGGTTGCTCTCGATATGGATGCAGCTAAAACTGGAGGACAAAACAATTCCAATATGTTACAGACACACAGAGCACTTATAGCTTCTCTGTGTAAAACACTTGAAATAAAATCTCAAACTCCAGCAGAAAAGAACCGAAAGCTGGAAATAGAAATGTACGAGGGTTACTGCTTTCGTTAAATGTACTCCGGCTAAGGAGCCAGATACAGCCTTCTAGTAAACGAACTCAGATTGACACGAACCTCTACTTTTTTTATAGCAAGTCATATTTAAGAGTGGAAAGGCAGTGATAGAACTGCACTGACACTGACTCAGAAGAGGATGGGAAAAAAACATATTGCCTTTGTCAACGCTTCTTCCAATATATAATTCTGCGTTGCCCACATACATAGAATGTGAGTGCACCAAGTATTGCGTCAATGGTGACAACATGTCGAGAATTTATTCACAGCAATTAGATTTAGATCAAACGAACCTAAACGATAATTAGTAAGATAAATGTTTTTTTCTTTCTACGTTTCTTCTTACCAAGGGCGGTGGGAAGATAGCCGAATGTGGAGATTGCTGTGGGTTGGGACCCCCTGCATTATGAGGTTGTAAATGATTAACCCCAGATAGAGGTGGTAACAATGGATGATGATGGGGATGGAGATCACCGGGGCGTGTAATGAACGAGGAAGGCCCTCCACTCGCAGCATTCCGATCCGATGCTAGGAAACGAGATTCTAAGTCCCGACGTACAAGCTCACTGGATGATGTACCTGTAATTACATTATCTATTTAGTCTCATCTTTTACATAATGCTATAATAATTTGTTGACAGATATTTATTTTATTATTACTACCTCAGATCATGTTTACAATTTTTTAATTCAAGTTTAAATTAACACACGATTCAAAAAATTGTAAATGCAAAATATTTTGATTTAGCATTCGAAAACACATGATACGATAAATTGTGGAATATTTTCTGAATATTTTACCATGGAAAAGAGAGTCGGTGGAAGGGCCAAAGGGTGAGGGCTGCGATGAGGGATGTTGCGTCATGGAACTGAGTGGTAGAATCGGTGGGGCAAACATGGCAGCGGCGGCCGCGGCAGCAGCTGCTGAATGCGGTGGCGGGAGATGAGGAGCACCTTGGCCGTAGCCACTGAAAGGATTCGTTGGCGGCCCTGAAGACAAAGACAGCGGTCCTCCAACACTGACAAGACTACCACCAACCGACGGATGAGTCGCTGGGGGCGGAGGCGGTGGAGTTGGCCGAGGCACAGGAGATAGCCCAGGAACACTGCTGATAATCAAAAAACAAAAATTGTCAATACTTGATCCACAATTAGACGACGCAATCTACAATTATATCCTTCCTTAAATTCAAAATACACCTAAATTGTGTCTAAAAACGATCTGTATACATCGTAAGGGATAATTGCCGTACACACGGTTGCAAGCAAAAATATTGTAAAAGAGCTGTTTGAAAAATTTCCAAAATCACCATCGTGTTAGGAAATTGAGCCTAAACTCTAAATATTTTGATTTACAGACGACTGAAATCTATTTGCTCAAAAAGTTCCGTGTATGGACACAAATCTTGACTTGAATCTTCTAAAAACACCTTTTCTCTCAAATAATATACGGTTGGATTAGACTGGACCACTTCCGAATAGTAAGACTTGTATACGTATTTTGTTGTAAACATTTTCCCCATTACTGTGGCTTATTTTGCGTCAATTGAACAATATCATCCATTTTAGTCGTAACTCGGCTGCGGCTGTACAATAGGAAGGCAGAAAGAGGCAGTGAAATGTTCAACTGGCTAATCCCGGAGCTCACGTGTGACTTAGCTTGTTCAGATCAGTTACTTATTAAGCTGACTTAAATGTTCACAGAGTGTTCTGTCTGGGCTTCTTTTGCCTGACTAAATTTCCTGAGCTAGGCTTCCATTCGATTTTCCTCGCCATTCCGCTCACCACGCTCGCTCTTATCAAATCCAAACTTGTGCTCTAAGGCAGTAACTTTGTAAAGACAGCGGAGGAGCACTGTTTCTGTTTACATACAAAAACTTTGTTGAGCTGAGCTGGGTATGCACACTATCTTCCCTATTACAGGCCAAAGTTGGCACTCTCTCAAAACGTAGACGCGAATGAAATAAAAACGCATACTGATAGTATAGCAGTGTTCACCTACACTTAAGTCTGTTAGATTACACAACACACTCTCTATGTATGTATCCATATAGTCCTAACACACAGTGTTTCTCAACAGTCTCAACTCAATCACAATTTATTTAACTAACATTCGTAAAATGATGTGAGCTGCTAAAACAAAACACGACATGACAGGACACGAGCAGTAGACAAAGTAGCGAATGCGCACTGTTTACAAAAAGAGAATTAACGTACATGTCATGACCCTGGTCTTAACCCGCCGGTCTCTCTCTCCCTCTTGTGAGAGTCGTGTGCCCGCACTAAGGCTATCCACATTCCCCCTTCAAGTTTGACTCAAATCTTAAGATTTCCTATCTGAATTTTGCTAATAAAATAAATATGCAAACGCAACTCATGTAAATACCGACTAACATTGGGATCACAGGAGGCATCCACAAGGCGTACGTACTAAATATAATCTCTGTTGCTGAGACCGTTTCAAGATGAATCTTAATGTTCCTTTCACAATTATTACGGATAAGTATAATTCTTGAATTCAACACGAACCACAGTTGTTCCTCTATCCCATTCCTTACTGTTTGCTACCATGTATTTAGATAGGAAACCATTGAATTGCACACAATTCACATATATTTGCTTTATCCGACAGCTACTGCACAATATTTTGTCCTCCCTGGAGAAAAGACGAGCAAAAAGAGAATCTACCTACAACATTATCACGTGTAAACATTGAAGTAGGACTCGTGTTGAGCAATTATTTAATTTTGATTCCTATTTATGGTTTAGCGGCCATTGTCCTATTATAACCAATAGCTTATAAATTCTCAAAATCTACATATCTACGTTATAGTAGTAGAAGCGGAAGACAAGGTATTCTCAAAATCTACATATCTTGTCCTATTGTATGCGTACCAGTACGTTATAGTAGTGGAAGCGGAAGACAAGGTTACAATAAATTCAGAGACCCAGTTCACTCATTCCACCGGAATTCTGAATGGAAATAAATACATAGAGACTTTTCTTCATTGGAAGTAATTCTAGTAGTTGCTCGTCTCGTTCATTTTGGGCTACTCATTGCACATAGACATATAGACAGGCATGTCTCTCAGTCTGTCGTGTGTGCTGTGATGACTTAAGCAAACGGTTCTAAATACTGTACTACTATGCATGTTAGTTGCTTTGGTTGGGTAATAGTACATAGTTAGTAGTTTCACTTATTGTTAGTACAACTTTGCTAAAGTGACACGATGATGACTGGATGAGTTGTTTAGATGATGAGCGTCGAGTGCTGGGCTCTGATCTGATGACTTGAGAGAACAGTCGAAGTAGTCCTCTCACAGACACAAGAGATAGTGGAGTGAATGAGTGAGTGGAATGAATGCATTGCTGCCTCGCGCTTACTAATACGCTTAAATGGGCAACTCTATCCATTAGCATCATCAACATGCATCAACATCCTAAACACACAGACTCACAGACTATAGACACGGAAATAAATGATGAATGGAGAAACGAAAGATCAAACACAACACACAGACACACACATCTCACAATTAGAGATGGAAACGAAATACTTCGTATCAAGTATCACTCAAGTCACTATCTCTAATGAGTGAGTAATGAAAGATAGATGATATTAATGGAAGTGAATCTATAG
This sequence comes from Plutomurus gul, assembly GCA_019776185.1. NCBI lineage: Eukaryota > Metazoa > Arthropoda > Collembola > Entomobryomorpha > Tomoceridae > Plutomurus > Plutomurus gul. Next base: position 132,327 of record JABASC010000009.1, on the reverse strand, counting down.
ACGATGTGTTCCTATAAGGATGAAATTGATAGCTACGAACGTACTCTACTTACTCCACTTACACAGCTAACTTGCTCCTCTGTTATGCAGCGTGCAATCGGAGAGCACTTATTGCTAGTTATTCAAAGCTAATATGATGCGCTCTCTTTTAAGCTTAAGTGGTTCAATGGCTTACCCACAACAAATGTTATACATATAAGAAAACATGGCTATGTAAATTACATACTATTTAAGGTGGTAAATAGTGTACGGTGAGTGGAAAGGAGAGAAATTGGTCCAATGTAATCCAGCGCGGAGTTGTAATTCCTTGGGGGTACATTAAACTATGGTTACAAAGTTGAAGCTTCATTTTTTACTTTTAGAAAACGGTTTTTCGCGAGATAAAAGCCTGATGTTCGCACTAACTTCTAATTTACATGTCCACAGTGACAAGTCGTTACAGTCAATTTTAGTTTTAGCATCGTTCTGTATTTGTAACTTCTTAATAGACTAAGAACAAGGGGGCCGAGGTTTTTATCCGTGTCTAATTTGAGGGATAAAGACTCTTCCAAGAGTTTCTAACTCAAAAACTGGAATATTGCCTTCAAATGTCTACATACAAAAATCTGGTTAGTTTTCGGTGCAAAAGAAAGTTTGGTAATCACCCTTTTTTCAAAGAACTGAAAAATGGCAATTTGTGTGTATACAAAATTTATGCGTGCGATTAAAAAGGGGAATAAATGTTTTTTTTTTCAATTTCTTCGAGTTTCGTTACTTTGACTTAATGCCACTGATGTCAATTATGAATGATGATAACAGTTGAATGGGACTGGTGTATTTGAAGTAGTAATTTATTTGGATAATTGCGTGAATGATATTAGGCTATAATGTATAATTGATCATTAATTTGTGCGAATTGGACGATAAAGTAGTGAATATGAACATTTACCTCAGCCAAGATGCAGCTTTCGAGTAGGACAAATTCTGAAGTGGTGACAGGTTAGGCGGCAGTTGCGACGACTGAGACCCACTCACAGGCGTCACACTTGTTCTGCTCAGACTGCTCACATTGCTACTGCAAGTTCCAAAATACATGTGTCACACTCAAAGTCATTTATTAGCCACTTTTTGCCTCTTTACTGTCAGAAATATCATCATTAAAGCTTCATTTAACATGGCGAGAAAATCATGGCACGCATGAACTCAAACTACAGCTCTATTAACCAAAATAATCTACTCTGCTCCCTGTGTTCATATCTACAAAATGTTGTTATTAGAGCTTTTCAGTTAATATAGAGCACATGCTGCCATGCTTCTCTCACTCACTCTTACTATATGTACACATGGATAATAGTGGTAGAAATGTAAATGGAGCACATGTAAGTAAAAATCAAAACTGTGTTTACACCAACGAATGGTTCGTGGCAAAAGACAGATTTTTTTCAACGATCCACATAGAAAAAATGGGAAAAAGTGCTGCAAAGATCAATAAATAAATTGAACGAGGCAACATATTCTCCTTTTCAATAACTATCCACGTAATCTGCTCTGTTGACAGTAAATAAGCCTAATGCTCACGACAAACGAACCATGGATGTGTCGGGCGACAGAGCAACAAGATAAAATAAATGCTCCTGAGATCAAATGAAGATAAAATGAAACTAGGACTGACTCTTTTATTATCAAAGAGAGAGAGAGAGAGAGAGAGAGAGAGAGAGAGAGAGAGAGAGAGAGAGAGAGAATTAAAGGAAAAGTACAAACCTGTAACTGTCTCGTTCACGGGAAGGACTGTGCCCTCTTGGTGAGTGACTTCTAGAAGAACACGAGTGTGGGGCACTGGGACCAAATGGATTATTAGCACTGTTGGAACTTATTGCGAGAACTCCTCCACTCGTCGGGTGATGATGGTGAGATGGAGGGGGGTGATTGGCTGATTGTTGCTGTTGGTGGTGGTGGTGCTGTTGCTGTTGGTGTTGTAAATTTTGTTGTTGTTGTTGCTGGTGCTGCTCGAGGAGGTGTTGTTGATGATGGGGATTTTGTTGATGAGGAAGGTGATGATGATGTAATGGATGATTACTAACAATATTATTAGGACTATTATGATTTGTACTTGCTGTCACAGTGGCGCTGACTGTCGGGCTATTCCTACTTTGGGCTGTTGACGTCGGAGAGTCCAAAAGGCGGGCTATCGAACCGAAAGCTGCGGACTTACTCGTTGTTGTCGGCGTCACTGCCATTCAGAAATGCAAATTATTAAAATATATTAATTTTCACCTGATTTTCTAAGAAAAATGCTGTAATTATGAAATAAATTGTTAATAGAAAAAGTTGAAAAGTAGATGGAGAGAGAGAGAAAAAAAAGAAAGAAGGGAAAGCATTATCGAAAAGATTCAGTGAAGGCTGGTGGGGTGCGTGAACACAAAAGGTAAGCAGACCACACGGACTTTGCGCATTCCATCGCATTTATTTACCAACATGCGAAAAATGGGTGTACTCTGCAAAACATTTTTTGATGACAAGATTAGCATGCATTATTAGTTGACTGTTGATAAGTACATGCGATTATTGATAAGAGTGAAGAAGTAAAAAGTATAGCTTATTAGTATTTGTCGAATGCAGGCAGACATAGGATAAACAGGTACGAGCCAGTGTTGAAAGAAGGGTGACTGCAGGAGGTATTTATAAATAAGTAGGCGCAGTAGTGGCAATGTTATATGTTGTCTGTGGCTTCCTGGTCTTTTATATGTAGGCATGCACATTGCGAAAGGTTGAGCAGAGAAAGTGATTAAAACATAAAAGATAAAAAAGGGTGGAAGTTCACCTTTGCCACTTTGAGTATGAGATTTTCTGTTTTGGTTGGCTGAGGGCGGCGTGGGCACACCACGACCACTTGCCTTCTGCTCAGCTCCAGCCTGTCACAAACAAACGTACAATTAAATTCATAAATGAGCCCAATCAACCAAATCATTATCGTGTACACTAACCATAACTTCCACCACTCGCCCAGACACACATTTATTATACACGGTGGTGTGGTGGTAGCAGTGAAAACTAAAGTAAACACTAACACTGTGTATACATACACAGCAATTGCCTTAATCATAGTTTTGCTTGTTTTTCTACTTGTGCCCGTAAGTTGTTGTTTCTATCAACATTCATGTTGACAACTGGAAGCACTCCACCGTAAATATATTCATTACTACACGACTCTCGCAGAATATAAGCATTTCAAGTAAAATCACGAAATGTCTCTTTTTGTACACTAAAGCACGTTTATACAAGGTATCGCACAATTTAGGCTGATTGCGTGTGTAAGGTGGAATTAACGATTGACTCTGGCTTAAATTAAAAGAGTAATGGAGCTGATATAAAAAGAATGTGACTGACCTTATTAGTATCGACAGTTGGTGAAGAGCGGTGGATATGAGATGCAGACAGTGTAATATACTCGTTGGAAGAGTGATTGTGAGGAGCGTTGGGGGTGGGAATCGTTAGGATGTTGATACTGCTCTTGGAGTTATTATTATTGGTGGCATTGGTGGAGTTGTTGGAGGTAATGGTGGGGTTATTATTGGAAGTGACAAGGCTACCGCTATTATGGCTGTTGCTTGAATTGCCAGCCAAAGAGCTACTACTGCTATGGTTATTATGAAGATGATTGATTCGATGTGAATGAGAAAGAGCAAATGGTTCTGACTTCAGTGGCACTGACAACGTGGTCGTCTGATGACACTGATCTTTAGGACTCTCTGGCTGCTGCTGCTGCTGCTGCAGAAGTGACTGTGAGGATGACGGCGGTCGCTCCACCGGAGTACTCACTCTTGTGATGGCCGTCGTCGCGTACGGAGTGAATAACGTCTGTGGCCCTGCTGGTCGACTCGGCACGAACTTCTCTATCACTTGACTCACTGCCGAGGAGGAATTCACACTTGTGCTAATACTTCTACTAATGTGCCCGTTCACATTATCTCCACCACTTCCTTGCGAGGAGTTGATACTCAAAGGCGAAGGTCCATTCTGAAAACAGAAATACTGCACATAATTTATGCACTTGCACTGATAACATGCTAATCTTGAATGTCAATTGAATTCTGAACACTTCACGATTAACCAATTTATGCGAGATATTTACATGTCTGTGGAACTCTATTATATGTAAATGGCTGCTTCGGAATTCCGATGTGTACGATAATTATCTCCGCTGCAATACTAGACTTTCCTTAACTAATCGTTTCTTTAATTTGTTCAAACATAAATATCTGTGGATCTCATCATCAGAATATATGTTTCAAAAGAACAATTAGGATAAATAAGCTACGAAATACTATTCAAACTTGAGCTTTCCTCATGTTAAGTCTTGTAGATAAACGATGAGCAAAGATAGTGGATTTTTAAAAATTTCATGCAAATCTTGTTGTATTAATGGGTGACATATTTTCTTTAATTTAATGATGTTAAAGCAATGAATACCAATGAGTTAATCTTCACTGGATTGCTGGCCCTCTGATTTATTGCTGATGCATTCAGGTAGACACTAATCTAGGAATTTATGCAATTTTTTTGAAGTCTTAGACTCAACTACTTATAATCAATATTAAACATAAGAATATTCAGTATGCGTATTAAGAGCGAAGGACATGGACTAGACTCAGACACTGTTAGGGGAATCCTGAAGGCTACTACTGTTTTATTTTATCTTCCTATTATTATCTGCTGACACGAAATAGGGAAATAATCCCCACAGTGCTCCAGTGTATCCTACCACATTTACTCCCACAGATTTACTCTTTACGCATGAACCGAGAAATCTCGTACAGTGAGGTTTCGGATGAATTAGTGACAACTAACGACCCTATTGCATTAAACTGAAAAAGCCTGTCACTCTTAACGATGTCTAACCACAACAATAATAAATCAAAATTTTATTTTCTCAAATGTTATCGGGTGGGGGTGAAGGTTGGACCAGTCCGCTAATAAACATGATAAATGTATTATGTAAACTAATGTTACAGTCTACGGATTTGGTGTTTGAGTTGTGAGCTTGTTTATACACGAAAGCGATGGCGAGTACATAATGAAAGTAGTATACAACGTGTACATACCGTTCCATGAAGAGGAAAAGATTTGACTTCACTCGTTTCCGGATTTTCGCTTTTGGACTTGATATCTTCTAGTGCGGGACTAAGGCAAAGGTTGACAATCGATGTGCCAGTTGTGACCGTGCTCGTTGACTTGGGCAGCTCGTGATTGATGTAATTTTGCGTAGGGTCGAGACCTTTTTGCTCATTAGACGAAATCAGATTGTCCGGTAGATGCGGTGACGAATCTGTCAAAAAAACAAGGAAGTCCTCCATCATTAATAAATTAATGAAAGCATAAATGAACAATCTTACAAATTGCCTTATTCCTTATATACCGAAAGCAAATGGTTGTTTATAAAGGCAGCCCCTTGACGTAGTACTAATAATTAATGACTAATTGTGAGACTTGAGCCACCTTAATGAATTGTAAACTATGTTATCGCGTACTTAAAACGTATCAGCAATCCGATAATATTACATGCTATATCAATGATCTGTGTACATTTTATTACTGCTTCTATTCATAAACGCTACATGTACAATTACTTCCAGTGGTCATATATTTATTTCAAATAAATAATACAATAAAATTAACTTTAGAGAAAAGAGTGGCAGCATAAATCCTATTTGTCAATAAATAGACCTCCAGCACGCGTAGAAATTTCAAAGACAAATCTTGAGAATTGTTAAATGTTTTTTTTTCTATTAGAGCCAAGCCAGTGGCAGAAAAAATAATTATACTTTTATAAAAAAGAAAGTCGTTGTATTTATTCATAGTGCTATTAGCAGTGAACCCTACTGCGAGGTTCAATCAAGCACAGGAATGACAATATCTCTAGAAGCGAGCAAATCAACAAGAGCTCATTTCCACGCTTCTGCTATGTCTAGCCAACACAGTGAACAGAGAATTTAAGCAGCAGCAGCAGAAGTTTTCTTTTGTGGCAGTGCTGATAAAAGTGGAAAGTGAGTTAAGGCTTTGAATGAGAAGCTGGTGGAAAGAGCAGAGGAAACTACTTCTTGCTCGGTGTAGCATGAGTTAAAGTAAATAATGCCAAGAGATTAATGGAATTGAAAAAGTTCAAAGAAAGAACGTCCTCAGAGTCAATTGAAGTTCAAAAGACAAGGAAGGTGGCTGGTGCTCAGATGCAAAGTCAGCATTCAAGTGGGAATCAAGAGGTCTACTAATATCCCCTCCTCCTGTGCACAAAACTGGACACGAGCAGCAAAGCGCTCGCAAAATTACTCCAAAGGAAGCGGAACACAAAGCGACACAGAGAAAGACGTGTCACATAACCTTTCTACAATCACATCCACATTACTCTCTCCCAAAGGAAAGACAACGAAGATTTCAGACCCATGTCTCTTTCTGTCTCTTTATGTCTCTTTCTGCAAACACTACAAATACATTCGACTTCCACGTATCAGAACATGAAACAAATTCGTCCACTCTTTGTTTGTTGTAGCCTTTGGTGTGTTTAAAGTCATTTCTTTCATTCTCTAGAAAATCTCTGATTATGTTCACTCATTCAAACACATGCATTGAAAGAGATTACGTAATGAATGCAATTTCACAAATTATGATTGCATGCAAAAAAATTGTACTAAATACATAGACCAGATCCTGATTAGTAATACAACCACGGGTATTAGAGGAGATGGGAAATTTGTTCATGAGAAATTGGTCATTATAGTCATAGATATAGTATATGCTAGTAATTAATAATGGAGTGGATTATAAGTCAGTACAACATATATATATATATATATATACAGGACGCTGATTTTTTGTAGTTATTTGTAATAGTGTAGTGATTGTATGAATTTAGGGTGAATAATAGTTATGCACACAAGTAGGATAATGGAGTGAATGTGAGGAGTCGAAGGAGAAGGTAAAGTTGGATTCGAGCTAACTAACCGTGCGATATGTGACATTATAGAGAGGGGTTGAAGCATTAAATGTAAGGCGGACAAGAATAAGAAATCCCATAAGTGATACGAAAGAGCCTTCCAGGGAAATAAGTTAGTTGCGTGTGATGAGATGAGCTTGAGATTGAAACGGAAAATGACAGGATTTGTCAGCCAGAAGAAAACCCTAATAGGAAACTCAAACAGGAGTGCCCGAGAGAGTAATGTGGGATAATTTTTCGGTTTGCTTCTGTCGAGTTACAGAATAGAGTACTTTCCCTTCCTTCCTTCACAGATTCCTTGAGAAGACACACACCAAAGTGAAGCCAAAACTCAACCACACAGAACAGAATAGATATACATTACTGACATTATGTACTCTACTTACGAGACTCGTCTCTCCATTCTCCTCCATTCTACTCCACTCACCATTACAACTATCTGCTCAACGGAAAAGCTCCACTATTTCCTCTTTCTCTCCATTTTTTCCTCTCTCTGTCTCTCTCTCGGCTCCTTCTTCTTCTTTACCATTCTTTTCACTGCTCCTTCTGACTTTCCTCGCTGTCTCTCTTTTTTCCCTTTCCCTTCCATTACGTCTCCTCTCAATTTTCTTTTCATACACAGACTTTCTCTCTTCAATTGTAAGTAGATCGAGACCCATTCCCCGAAAATGCTTCTTTTACCGCCTAAATACACGTATAGTTTCTACTAATACAAAAAGAGTGGAAATACATTCCCAAAATATGCTTCCCAACTACCACCACCACGTTATTTCCACTATCCATACAGGAATTCCCAGCCTACCTACTTACAATAAACTACACACAAGAAGTCCACTAGTGTACACAAATGTATATACACATAAATACACACACCGTGCAATGTCAACTATTCCTTACTAATACTACTAAAAACAAATGCACACATAGATGTACAGTGGAGCAGATTTAATGGAGTACACAGAGCCACACATTCCTACCTTCCATATCTACCGGGGTAGTGGTAAAATGACATGAAATCCCCCGTTCACCAGAATTTTTTTGCTCAGCAGCGTCACTCTCTCTCTGTGTTATAGGTTGCAAAGAGCGGAACTGAATGATTTATGGGGAAGACTGGAGAGGAAAATCAATTGTTATAAAAAGGAAAAGAGAAAACGGCAAAGTATGAATTTAATGGGGAACAAGATTTTTTACTCGAAATCTATTTAGCCACTCATCAGTTGAGATTACACTGAGATGACAGAAAAGTTTCAACAAATCCCTTTGTTCCCTGTTTTCCCTGTAATCCTTCTTTGGCTTCTCTTTGCCTGTCGTCTCCGCATTACCAGCATTACTACTCGTATCTCTGCCTACTCGCCTCCTCTTATTTACTTTCTCTCCTTCTTTTTTCTTCATTTTTTTCCCTGTCTTCGGCTTCGCTGCTGCAGTGTGTGTGTATGTGTATACATATATATATACGTGTATGTGTGTGAGCTCCTTGCCTTTGGGGGCCTCTAGAGTGCAAACCAAACCAACCGACTAGCTTGGCTTGACTTGGCTTCGCTATGCTCTACCCAGCAGTCTTCTTCTTGACTGCGAACACACCAACCTTACATACTACACACATGCACACTCTTGTATGTAGGTTGCTAGTAAGTAAAAGGAATCCGTATACACAGAAAACTACTTTTCCCAACACTGCTATAGACGGCTCTGTTTCCACAATAGAGTATCTCTGATGTAATCAAGTTGGAGGAAAGTCGAGAAGAAAAGTAGTGAGTGGGCTGCTGTGAGCTAAAGCAGAGCGGAGCGGAGCCGAGAGAGAGAGAAAGAGAGCAGAGAGGGAAAAAAGCCTGAGAAAATAAAGTGGCAGGAGAAAAACGACAAGAAAATCGTAGAATAGAGATAAAGACTCGACTAGTGAGAGAACACAGTTGTCCAGGAAACTTCTCGCCCTCAACCGACAACAGAACATAACCAACATAACGTTTCTTCTCCTTTCTCTCGCCGTCTCGTCTCTATACTCACCATCAGTCAACTTCTTTCTATCCATATAAGTATATGGCACCACCGCCGCTCACATGACTCTATTATACTCTCTCTCTCTCTCTCTCATGCACACACTCACACACACAAATAGCTGTGGAGTGGAGGTACTTGTCTGTCCGTCTTTTTCTCTCCACTCCCTATCTCTCTGCCTTCTCAGTGAGTACAGCATTGACTGACTGAGAGTCTTGTGTAACCGATCCTGCCAACAATCTCACTTCTCTTAGACACAAGTAGCCACAAAGAAACCATTGGAAATCGAACCTCACCTTCGGCAAACTCTTCCCCCAGACCAAAATGAAAGTAGAGTACTTTCATTTTCCTTTCCTCTACAACATTGTTCACTGTACAAAGTTCGAGGAGCTGCAACAAGACTATCCCTATCTCTTATCAATGCCAGCATTAAGCTCCGTATTAGCCAGCGTTGCTATATGCGGTGGCACACACATTACTCGTTATATAATTCTTCTTGCACTAATTCAGTGGTTAACATTACATGCATTAAACACAATATTCACAGTACTATTCTTTTAGATTCTACTTAATTATATCGCATTTTTGAATCGTTAACGCGATTTTCACTGTGTTCCTATCTTATGCTTATTGTCAATGAATAATTTTCTTAAAGTACGATAAAGTTCTTTAATTTCTAGCTGTTTAAAATTTAGCAGTTGATGGAATTCGTTCCGTTTCCCACCGTTGGATATCAATAAGTCGTGGTCGTTAAATAGAGACTTTTTCCTTTAGGGGTTTAATGCTAGGTTTAGCCTCAAGTGACAGCTTTGGAGCAATCCTATTTTTCACTACGGTAAAATACAAGTTGCTAACATTCTATTACTCGTTCCGGGCTAACAGCTTTCACCTGCTACTAAAAGTGAACTCAAAGTTATAGGTTATAGACCGTACCGTCAGATTCACATGGAACTTGCTTTCCGCAGATCGAATTCATTGAAGTAATCTTGTCGTTACCAAATCCGGTCGCTTTTTCAAATGTATTGTAGACTTCTATTGAGTTTTTACAGATGTTAATCCACCACTTGCTTCAAAAGCTCAATGGTTACTATATTCCAGATATTATTCTCGCTCTTTATAAACTCTTTCCGTTCAGTACTCCCATAGATATCTCTTCAATTGCTGGTGTTAGTTTTCTAAATATAGCACTGACAACACTTGGTTCTTATGATTTCCTTTGAATTCTGTTCTGTGATTAATATCTCTCTTCGTCAAGCAAAAGATAATATTTGCATGAATTAATATTAGAATATTTATAATTGAATTGAACAGCAACTTTTACAGTGAAATTGAGGTTATTCACTCAGTACAATACTCATTTTCTCGGCTCAAATAAATTAACGACCTATTGTTAAAATATTAATGTGTTTACTAAACATTGAGAATGTCCTACTAATAAATGAATAAAGTGCAATAAAAAAATCCTCTTCACATTATTTAAATTTAATGCGAGCTTACAGTTGAGGGTTTGGCAAGTAGCACATCTCTAATTATTAAAAACAAAAAATGAGCACTCTTTAAAATTATAGTTTGCATATTTATATTAGGACAATTATATTTGTCCAATGCAAGAGTTCTATTTATAAAAGATTTGAATGTGTATTGCCTGGTTGAATAAGTAGTACGAAATAAATTTTACTGGTGGTGGGGAGAGTACTATAATTATTTAAATTGACTTGTTGGCCACCGCATTCCCATTCACTAAAGGTAATTAAATCGAAGACGGAAATAAAATGTGACAATGAAAAATGAAATGGGAACTTTTAAATATAATCTGGAAATCTAAAATTAGGTTTATGTAGGGTCGGTCATTAATATATTTAAGGGATTGTGCAATACAAACAGATAACATGGCAAAGCCGTAAACATAACAACAAATAACAAAAAGGTAAAACTATCTACTCGTGCAACTACTATGTTAATAGTTTACGTATAGGAAACTGGCGCCATAAAATTTTTAATGCACAGCATAATATCACATAAAGTTTATTCAATAGGCTATCTTGTGCCATGTCAAGTCGCCTACTCCAAGAAACTTCTGTTCTGCTCACACTGTCATTATGAAGCCCACTAAAATTCAATGGCAGTACGCGACGACAGTAACACATGAGATGAAAACTCAAGAATATTTCATTACTCGAAACTCCTTGACTAGGAATTTATACTAACTGAGCGCTGACTGTAATAAATGCCAACCACCCGAGATATTTACTCATTCGTCACATTCACACACACACACACGGCACAAAACTCGTCTTACTCAGAGAGAGAGAGAGCTCATAATAAAACGGACATTAAAGCACTTACCTCCCTCATAATTTTTATCTACATCGTATTCCATTTAGTTCTCACTCAGTCTCCATTGTATTATATTATTATATCACATCACTTCCACTACATTTCCATTCTTTTTGCACACTATTACACATTTTGTTATCAGTTATGAGTTTCAATTCTGTTGTGCCATGCCGTGCGGCTTTGCAGACGCTCGCTGCGAGAATTCTCGACGGCAATCTTCATGTAGAACACACACTGTACGTAAGGGAATTGTTAAACCAATCTAAATGTCAGTCAACTGTCAATTTTTTAACCATCCGTAACACTATAGCATTGTCAGAAACGCTCTCCTCCAATTTACGTAAATATCCACCACCAGTGGGAACACAATTTAGTCATTATATTAATCTCCCTTCAAGCATTACTCAACTACTACTTTCACTAAAATTGACCAAATCGTAAAATTTTAAAAGTAAAAATATAAATTAGAACAAAATTAAGAATTTCTAAGGCAGTAAATTCTAAATACGCTTTTAATACATTTCCTCCACAGCTGAGAACTCTCGTAAACTAAAGCAGAAGGTTGGGCCGAATGAGAAAATTAAGTGGAAATTGAAATGGCGTTTTTAAGTAGTTTGCATGATATATTCTTAAGGATAAATTTCAATGGGCATTAAAATATTTGCCTAGTTAGTTAGTGTATTTTAAATACGTGATATGCTTGGCTTATGATACGTGTAAATAGTACACATTACATTGAAATGGAAACATTCATTTGAATCCGCTCGTTGATTTATTTGCCTACAGCTACGATGTTATACTGACACTTGAGCAAAGTCATTAAATGTTACCTTGCTGTGCTGTTAATAGCTTGACGACCGAGTAAGCACGGAGAATGAGAGAGAGAGCACATACACTGTCGGTAAAATCGACTGGGTGCGATGATGTCGTATATATGTATACTACGTATTGCACACCATGGGCTAATAATATTTCTGGCTACGAACAACAATACGTAAATCGTTTTACTACACATCCAATGGAATGGGAAAAGATGAATGTCATAAATTATTATTGTTATGTCCATTAGATTGCATAGTGAAATGGATTACGGAAGTTGTGTGATAGCCATAAACTTTAATCGATCCTCCTCACTTAACTTCTAGCTAATAGCTTCAATGTTAACGTAGTTGTGCATCTACCATCAAATTAGCATTTGCCTTATCGTCACAGTCACAGCTACAAAACATCAACCGAAGAAATTGAAATTTTATGTCTTGCTAATAATATTTCTCTAACCATTCTTGTAATGTGTGTGTCTGTGTGTACAGTAACTAATTTATGCTCAAAGTCAATTTTAATATGGGAGTATCCTCATATATTACGCTATCACCAAACCGGGAAGTACGGGAAGTAGCGGATTTTTTATGGCTGATAGTCTCACGTATGCGAGTTAGCAGCGGGGAGGGGTATATAGGTATATAAAAAAATCTGTAGATCCTGTAAATACTAAACGTATTTATACGTAGGAATATATGTTGTAGGAAAAATGTAAATAAAAAGAGCAATCCATCCATGATCTCGCATCTCTCGCATCTAGCAATGTGACTGAAATTTTTCTCGGGAAAAAATCTTATTTGATTTCAACAGGAGGGATACGCGTAGGAAGAAGGTCTATATCTGTAACTGGGTACAGAATGAACTGAATTCAAGAAGCAGGCTTCAAAGAATCATTCAGCTTGAAAATGGATTCATTCAAAAGTCTGTGAATGGAATCAGCAGTTTCGTCAAGAATTAAGCCCAGTGGCTGGAGTTGGCAAAACTCAAGTCTGCCTCCCACATTCAAAAACTTGTAAATGAGCAAAAAGCGAGGCGATGTCGGATTTTGATTTTTTCCTGCTTTTATCCTGTCCGCTCTCTTTTGCTGTCAACCTATCCAGGTACAGCTTAGGTTGACATCATAAAAAGTATGTGTGGATCAAGTTTTCATCCAAAGTTTCCTATGAAATAAACATCTTTGATGTGATGTGCCTTGAATAGATTACCAGTAGGTACACACATAAAGTCTCAATCGCCATCCTTCACTTCACTGCTATTTTAGCTACTTTGCATGTGGATGCAGGCACCGTACACCGAATTCCGTGTCACAATGTGTTCACTGCTACACCAGCAGAAGACAAGAGAGCACATGATGTACAATGGAATGACAGGACACGACAGTCGCACTATTACATCACAGAAAGAATCAACTCTCTCTTATTGCAAATTCTTTATTATTTACATTGAAAGCATAGCTTTAGCTGACATGTCACAGAGTCTAACATGAAAATGCCCATCTTTGACAGAATTCTATATTTCAGATATGGAAAATACTTTAATGTATCCATCTATATTCATTAATTATTATCACTCACTCACAAACACACAAATTGATGCACAGCTAGAAATTTCATGATTTTAAACAGGGCAATATCCAATTTCCCAAATTTGACAAGAACACTGTCGGCTGTCTTTTTTCTTATTAAATGTCCAAGTTGACAGAAATGAGAAAAAGTAGCACTCTGTGACTGCGGAAAAAATTTTCAAGAAAACTAGAGCGAATAGTTGCAAAATATTGGCAAAAAGATATCCTTCGAGCCGGATTTGAACCAGCGACCTATGGATTTCTGACTTTATGTCTACTACAGTCCACCGCTCTACCAACTGAGCTATCGAAGGAAGGCTGAAATCTAAACACATTTAGTCACTACTTGTTGTTGTAGTTATTCTTGTCGGTATATAGTTTTTCTAGAGCCCATATACTTACTCTGCATTATTACAAGCTGACAGTCACTTTTAACCAAATAGGTAGGAACAGTCCAACTTAAACTGACTGACCTCGTTTATCAACCACATGGAACGAACTTGAACGAAGTCGAGATATGCAAGACAGAGAATTCTCATTTAACTCATGAATGTTGACTCTGCTGCTCTTGTCTCGTATCACAATGTACCTGCACAGCAGAAATGCTCCAAGCCAAGGAAATGAATACATACTGTACCCTAACCACGGACCACGAGCGTCTACAAACCAAAAACAACTTACTATGACTACATATACATAAGATAAAAGGTAATTAAATACACATATGATTAGCTAATTAACAACTGTCTAGATGTCGTACAACGTACACCGCAAACACACTGTGAAACTAACAATAAGCAGCAGCAAGCCTTCGCACGCCCATTCAGTTTTACATGAGACGACTCTGATTTTATTAAGCTTGATGTACAGTAAATCAATAGAAAAACATTTTATGCTACAGTGACAATAGAACAGTGGAGCAACACTATAATAAATTTTCTTGCTGAAAATTCAAGTGGTCAAAAAGTTAATGCTTGCATAAAATTTTGCGGTCAGCCCTTAACAAGTTAAATTCACTCAGACCACACGGAAAACTTCCACAGATCATTCACAGAGTTTGCAAAAATCTGAAGACCAGAGTGAATAATTCAATCAGCGTGAAATCACAGGTTCTATTCATTGACAGTATCATCAATAAGGTACTACAATCGTAAATCGTTTGTTAGGCTAAGAAATGTATTTGGGACCTGTCTAGTCACATGAAATAGTAAATTACATGCAAAACATCATTTGTATATCATTTATTATCAGCACTGAAATAAATATGTAGCTGGCTGGCTGGCACGCTGTAGTACTATTTCAATGGTATTGGTAATGCATGTATGTACTGTACATTACAACAAGCATTCTTTCGTTCGAATCGTGCTCGTTAAATTGAAAGTGGAAACAGTTGAGACGTTCAACTGATGAAAAGATAACAAGAATGCAATCTGAGCAATTTAACAAATGTAAGACAAGATGCTTAAAGGTTACCATTACAAATATCTATCTATAAGTTTCTATATAATAAAGGTAAAGTATTAGAGAGGTACTTCAATTTGGACTCCTGATGATTTGTATGAAAGAGTCGGGCTTGAGGGAACCTCATCGTCAAACATAAACTCACAATAAGTTGCACACTGTGCGCGTTTGTGGGTACGTGCGATTGTTGTTCTGCAAGTTGCTCAGTCAGAGAGAATGGCATGCAGCGTCACAGACTTGATTCACAATTATTTATCTCACTACCTTCTCAGATGGATATGAATATATTTCTAACTTGATGTTGTAGTGATTCCGGATATGTACTAGACACCACAAGAGGTAGAAAAATTGTCATAAATTGACACCATAAAAGAGCAGAACTAAGAAAAATGTGACCAAATACATTTTGACTACTTAGTCGAGATTAGGGAAATTAAATTAGGGACAGAAGATTTGGAGTAATGCAATAGACAGATTGCATTTCTATGCAAATTTATCGAAATCACCAATTCGCATTTACCATGTAAAGAAATATTGAAGTTGTTTATGCATATTTATTGTAAGTTTTAGTCCCAACAGTAATCGTGTTTAACGATAGAATGTATTTAATTATAAATTTCTGTTAACTTGCATAGAAAGTTGACTAATTCAATAATTCCCCTTTGAACATTTTTTTGAAGTGGAAGCCAGATGGACCATGAATAATGGATTGGAACAGTTGAGTTTGAAAAAATTATGGTTTTCCTCGGTTGCAATAAAGTTTTGTTGACTTTTGGGGTCATCACTATCTGCGACCGTATATGTACCAGTGGCTAATACGAAGTACCCCTGACAAATCTGTCGTCATACGAGCCAGTAATTTGATACGCGATTCTGTGGTTGGGTTTGCTTTAGTCATGGCTCTGCTGTTCTGCTGATAATGTGCTGCTGCCTTGATGGGTGGTAATTCTGAAAGAGTTCGTTGTTGTGATGGTTCAGGTTTGCATGCAGAGCTAGGCACACATTGCTCCCTGTGACAACGAAACGATTGACTTTGAGTGCAGAGGGTACTAAAACTCTTTCTATTTGACTAGAGGATCAACATATATTATTATTAGGAATGTGCAATGCTATTAGAGGTACACTAAAATTTAGTACGTGACTGGTTAAGAGAAAAGGTCAGTCTTCAGTGAAACGTAATTCTTTTTAAAAAATGCAATTTTCAAGGAGTGTGACTCTTGGGGGCAACCATGGTAAATGTGAATAAAATTGACGTGACATATGGCAGCAGTGCAGACAACCCATGTACTAATATTTTGGCTTGGCTAACACACGCACACAATCAGATAGAATCGTTGACCAGTTGCCGACTAGCTTTTCTTAATGGAGGAGGATCTGCAACAAGAGGTTTTTCACTCTTTCCCCTAAATTCATGGACAATATTGGACAGGATGTGGGACCGAGTTCCCTCTTTCTGTCGAGCTGTCATGTGTGCCCACGCATGCAGAAAATCTGATTTGCTCATTGAAGAAGCGTCAATCCGAAACAAATACCCAACAAGTCATAAATGACATTGCTAGGGGATAGATTTCTTTAACAGGAATCTCCTATACGATACCATGGAGAAAAATTCTAAAGCGTGATTGGTGGACTGGTAGAGGTTTAGGTGCTTGCCACGAATCAAAGTGAAACCACGATGACTGTCATTTAGAATATGACATGATTGAATTAGCACATGAGGTATTAATCCAATTTCGTGATAACAGAAGATTGATGCATTAATTTTTAATCGTATTACAATACCGTTAATAAATTTATCTGTATTCACTGTAATTAAAGCATTGAAGAGGAAACAATGATGCATCATATAGTAGCTCTCTTTGTAATTTATAAAAGCATCGGTATTTTTCCTATCCAACCAACTGAATTTGTACGCAGAAGCAAATTCCTTTTTATTTGCTAGAGTTCAAATTTTCTTCATTGCTTTACTTAAAAAATTATTTCCTCTAAAAATGTTGTAAACAAGGGGCTGCTTGTAACCGTAACTAAATAGTAAATGACGGGTGCTGTCGTTTTTCCTACCTTCAGCACACACACAGAGTAAAAAATTATACATACCTTTTCGCGGCGGTGCAAAAAGATCCGAGCAACCATCAGATATCTGTAAAGACAAAGAAAAAATCGACATTTAATTACACGATCATTTGACTCATGTTTCATGGATTGCGCTAACGCCAACGTTTACGACGCGGCCTGTCTGCTCCTCGCCTGCTGGAATGTAAACAGCATTAAGACTGTACACACACACACCACACGGTTCTCGTTAGTTCACTTTTCCTACATAAGTGTATATAGAAGAACTTGTTAATGCGTAGTAGAATTTCAATCGAATCTAATTCCCAGGTGCAATACTTTTTCTCTTATCTGGAATTCAGTAACAAACGGGCGCAGTAAAATATATGCGTACAACAACGTATTCAACTTACAAAGGCAACTCAAATTATGCATGTACCATAATACTATACAGGGTGTTCAAAAAGCGAAAATCCCTCACTGCAAGTACTACTAACTAGTTAATGCTGTTAAAATTTTTGTGGTCAGAGCATCCTGTACATTGCATATTAAATTCTAACCGGCTCCCAGCTCGCATTGTGTAGTGACATTGCGACCGTAGCAAAATGTTGAACTTAAGAGGAGAGAAACAGAACTTGAGTGGTGTGCACATATTATACATACAACACAACAACAGGATCCCACCTTTCTTTAGCATCATTTCCAAGTCTGAGACTCATAAATGTGAGATCAAGATCGTGCTATGTACCTTTTTATCACCATCAAACTTTTCAGTGTTATCTTTTACTGTCAGACAAGATCAGACAAACATATAAAGAACACTGTGCACGTACACAGCCATAGACCTTACGCTCCTCAGGTATTTTGCCTTCATAATACTGCAACAATACAACTACACATGTATCACTGTGTGTATACATGAAATGAACTAGTAGTACTAGCACAGCTATTTACATGTGCCTTCTATCGCCTGCCGCAAACTAAATTTCCCTGTACACATGTTTCCTTTCAATTGAATTGAGCAGCAGCAGCAGCCTCTCTCGTCCCTTTGCCTCATACCTACAACAATATTACATGGAGAATACAAAAAAGACCAAGAAGAAGAAGGATTCACCATTGTGTTGGCCTTTCTCATTCCAACATCAATTGAAGACACGAAGTTGTACAGAGAATAACAGAAGGGATTCTTGCAGCATAGCCCCAACCGGTTTCCAATTTTCGTGTTTCATACATACACACACACACACACACACGGAGAGACTCACAGACTCACATGGACACACCCTTTACAATCTTAAGTACGTGCATAAGCACGCACTTTCAATGAACAACGAACTCACTCGACTCAACGACACTTCACATCGGTAACTCACAATAAAATCGAATCTCTCTCTCTCTCTCTACGAATACGTTTGTATCCCTCGTCATCATTATCCCATACTTGTTCGTCTCTCTCTTTGACTGCATCCGTTTAATCTCTAATCCAATCCGACTGACTTCTTATCTGTGAGCTTCGTTGAGAGCCATCCAACCGAAACTAATAACCTACTAATAACATTAAAATCAAACGCATCACACAAAGCACAATCTCTCGTCTCGTTTTCCGCTCTAATCTTTGTCTCGTTCACTAAATCCCCTCGTAGATTTCTGTGTCTCTCCGTCCATTTTCTCATGCTCAGTGAAATAAGCCAGCCTCAGTCAGTGTGCTTCCTTAACAAGCGACAGAAAAGCCTCATACATTATTATGACTACTGGCAAACCAAATGTTTATATTGAATGCAATCATGAAGCGTGAATCTTTGACATAAATCTCCGAGTATTTATTTCCTATCGAGAGTCAGCAGGAACACTAAATAGTCATATCAAATGTTTGATCGTGATTTCTCGTACATCTTCACTATCAGATTCATTAGATTGAACTGTGCATGTCGTGTCCATAGAATATGCAACAATAGAAAGCACAATCAACTGACTCTCTCTCTGCCTAGATCGTCTTCCTACTTGGCTCATACATAATGTAAGGAAATGAAATGGCAGCTCTATAAATAACTCGTAACCGATTTCATTTAAGAAGGATGCCTTTTTAATAGTGGGATTAGAATATTTGTTCAGAAAATCTGTTGGCATACACACAGGGCATTCCTACGGATTTATGGAGTCGATTTGGAGTCTAAGAAGGGAAAAAAGATGAAAGAGAGAGACATGGTAGAATAGAAGAGAGAGAGAGAAAGAGAGAAGAAAAGTGAGTTTTAAGATCATGGGAGTCAGGGTGGAGTGAGTGAGTGGAGTGAATGGAAAGAACTTAAGAACATAAGTGTCTCACATCATACATAAGTAGAAAGAAAAGGATTCCCGAAAGGGTTTTTCAATGGTTTCATGGTTTCCATCCACCAGACGTAAGCTAAGCATGTATTCGGGGAGTCGGAGATAAAATCGTGCTGCTCTCGTTACGCTATGCATGTATGTATGCCATGTCTGAATGCATACATACATAATACATGTAGTAGAGGAGTAGGTAGGAGAGCGGGCGATAGATAGTGGCGGTGGATGGTGAAAAAAGAGCATGTCGGATGGCAGCAATGGCGATGTATGTATAGTAAGTAGGTAGTCGTCGCTGCTGCGAAGAGCCTCTCTCGCTCTCTGTGCTCGGCTCTGATCTTCCCCTCAGTCATCTGCTCGCAACTCTGCGCTACAATAATGACCTGTCCGCGAAAATGGGACAAGAGAAAGTTTTCTCTCTCTCTGTAAGCTGCCTAGAAGGCAAGGCACGTTTTTTTCCTGGAAGTCGGAACGAAACCAAAGATTTAAGTCGGCTGATCAATAGAGCATACTGATAAGTTTCACAAGCACAAAAGACGGGAAGGGTAAAGTGATATTTTTGCACGTGGAATAGTAAACTGGCTCCGAGGAGCAGGAGTAGAAGCATCGCAGCAGCAGCCAGCGAGGAAAGACAACCGAACCCACCAAAGTCAAACTTAAGTAAGAGTCTGTATCATAAGAGCCATAGGCGGCAAATTGGGAAAGCAAAATCGTAGCACGAAATACGTGCTCCATACTGTTTTACTTTATGCCCTGCCTACAAAATCGTTTGGAGCCGTGTGCGGGTAACTGCCACTATATGAACGTCGTAGATGTATATTAAATTAGGACACCTATGCATAAGGCTGTTTCTTAGAATGCTCTCGCTATCCCTGGATTAAAAAATAGCACAGTTCAGACAAAAATTGTACAGAAAGTAGAATGGCATGTATTCCAAGGAATCTTATCACATTCGACTTTCTATATTTTGACAGGGGGGTTGGAAATATATATAAAATTAAATTGAACAATAAATACTTTGTTTAACATATCAATCAGTTTCGCAAAAATTGCTCAAATTTGCTTTGCGACTGTGTGCAGGCAAGATTGAGTTCCCCTGAGGACTAATTTCACATAGGGACTAAAAAAACTATCAGAAAATAGTAAAGTTGCTGCAACTGTAGCTTATCTTTGTTTAAGACTACACTAGGACGTTGTGTAAGTAAAATAGTACTTGAATAGTACAAATGTCTGCATTTATGGAAGTGATTTTGTGTCGTACCGCTGTGGCGACTGGTTTACTGTAGGACAGAAAAAGTGGAGCCTCCCTGAAGTAGATAGATGGACATAGCTAGTGAACAGTGTGCAAGTATGTATGATGGTTGAGATATTATTGGAAGAGGAGTGGAGTGTGTACTTGCACACTCTATTACTAACTATAATGGAGTCGTGTAGGCTAAAAGGAAGAAGAAGAAGAAGGGCGCAAGAAATAGTGTGAGTAGAAAAGATCGAACAGGAAATAGAAATCTCTGCTCGGATTCAACTTTAACTTAACTCGAGCATCCTTGAATATGATGTGATGCGACTGGAGTTGTACTTTTCAGTTTAGTTGACTTGAGTTGACTGTGAATGGAAAAAATGCAAAGAAAATCTAAATCTCTCTGTCTGAGCTTTCACTTTCGACTCTGCTGCCTAACTTTGATATTATGGAAAAGACAAACTTTTTTGCACGCTGCTCTTTATCCATTCAAAAGAGAACTTTCGTGTAGGGTTAGGAAATCGCGAATAGCACTATTGACTTTTTTGGCCCCTTTTGCGCTCAATATTGATTAGCGGGATAGGGAGAAGGCTCAACTACTCGAGAAAAGCGTCTAACTTAAAAAGAAGAGAGAGAGAGAGAGAGAAGGAAGACGCTTTAGTCAAGTCAAGTCATGGCAAGCCAAGCCAAACCAAACCAAATGAAAAGAGAAAGAGAGAAAGAGAGAGAGAGAGTCGAGTAAAAAGGAACCAGAGTACCAGAAAAATATACGTCCAGAATATAAAGGAACCTTTTTCCTCAAATCTCTCCTCCCTCTACCTCACTCTGAACAGTCACTTTGCACTAGTATGTATTCATAGTGTACACACATACAGAACCAGACTCACCAGCATGCTTCCAACACAAATCCACCATACGATAGATAACCTTTCTTTTCCTACTACATACAACTATTGCCTGTGTGCATCCTACCCACCAACATGTCATTCCACACTGCACGCTCTCTCTCTCTCTCTCTCCTATTATGTATATCTATAAGTATATTGTGGCAGTACGACCCGAGCACAGACAACGAACTGTGGATATTAATGTATATAGTGTGCAAGCATAGCGAAAGACTGTAATATGTACAAGAAAAAGACTGAATGTGAGTGAGTTGAGGTCACTGAGTACTGCACTCGTCCTAAGTTGCACTCGATGAACTCGTACTTACTTCCTCTCTCTCCTTCTTCAGAAACATTACAGTCCTATGCATACACACATATACTCTTAAGCACTGACACTAACATACTGACTAACACACTGTGCTTTTTCTTCATGGACTCCCCCCACTCTACCACGCATAGTACTACATAGTTGCCCTTGTCGCGAGTAGCCTGCTGGAAACAGACCATTCAGTCCATGTATGGGCTCCACATTTTAAAAGAAACCGCCCGGGCGACATTTCACACCACTGCGCGCACTGGACTCTCTCTATCTCCACCAATCAATAGTTTCAACAATTATAAAGCGTGTGTTCATTTCTGAACCAAATAGAAACTGCGCAGTGAAGTGGCGCCAAAGTCTATGGGTCAGGAATGGCTCGAATGTGAAAACATTTAAATTTTGGCGCCATTTAAATGCACAGCGCAAAACTGTGACTCGGAACAGTCTCAGGATAGTAGATGAATACAGCACACAGACTTTAGCACTGTATATATTCCAACTACTACGAAGAAGATAAGTTTTGAAAGTGAGGACATGGAAGGCGTGTGGCGCTGGTAGTGTGATAAATGGAAATGTTGAGATTTTGTCTGCTATGAACTAATGATGTGGAATCTACGTGCTTCTCTCCGGCAGTAAAGAACTACAGAGAGAATTTTCTCCTTGCCTGTCGAACTGATCGCGGCTGCCTTTCTTGGTCTTTTTCCTCCTTCTCCAAATCATTTCCCCTCAAACATTTATTTCAGCCAACCGAACCAAGCTCACTAACCAACCAACCAACCATCCAAACCAACTCCCATTCTTATTTTTATCCAACAACCATCTTCACTCACTCCTTTTCACTATTCTGCACACAATGCCGTCGTCTCTACATTCAACACAGTATATACAGTAGATCCACCATCGTACACTCTCCCGCACCATATACACTATATATTATTATATCTTCATTCTTTTCTCTTCTTCTTCTTCTTCCTCCTTCTTCTCCTTACAATCTACTTTCTGCTTCCACTCCTACATACTAATCCATTAAATCTATAGCGGTTACCAAAAAATATCCAACACAACTTCAACCAACACACACACACACAAGTTTTTCTCCATTCTATTCTATTACCATCACCCACCATTCAATCCTCATTCTATTCTACTTTACTTACTGTACTTTGGGGAAAAAAAGACAAGATGTGAATGGACTTAAAGAAATAACATATGAGCCTCGACATGCCATTCCACGTTTTCCGTGTCCATTTGCTAACAACAGACTCTCCAAGAGAGCAAAAAAACAGAATGCGATCTGGAACGGACGTTCAGTCAACATATTATAGTACATACATATAAACACAACCATTATAGACACTACTGGCCTTTACTCACTCTCCGTCAGTACACACACAGGGAAAACTTTCATTTCATCCAACACACACACACACACGGTATTGGTGTCGTTTCCCTTTAACTGTATATTATATACTTACAATAGTGAGACTACTGTAAGTACATAATACATAAATACAAGTACACGCTATGCATGAAGGACACACGGAGCGGATCACGTCGAATGGCAAAGTGCTGTAACATGACACGCTACGACACCAAATACCATTCACGTTCTCCAGAGCTGAACATTGCCCAGATATGTTCACGAACACATTTGTGGTGGTGGTGGTGGTGGTGGTGGGAGAGCATTACTAGGTAACTTTCACAGTATGACAAACGACAAATGTCTATTAATCAAAAGAAAACAGTTCCTCATTCCCTGCAAACACACTATACATCATCATCATCAAGCAGAGGCTTAAACGACAACAGAGATGACAAATTCTCGTCGCGCTTAATCCTCTAGACGAATGCACTTCCTGAACACTCGCCCACACACACACACAAATGCATGCACAACTGTATCAATGCATTCTCTCTTTATGAACAGATTTCGTTGCTCTCTTAGATAATATAACATTGGTTCTGTCTCTTCTTTTATTTTATATATTCTACATTTTAATACTTTTTGGTTATTATGTTGTTGCGGTTGTGGTGGTAGAGTTCCTCTTCGCTCTGCCATCAACATTCCACCGAGTCAAGTCAATTTGCTCTACTATTTACTGTGTACGCAGATATAGATACAGAGAGAGTATGGAGACTACATTTATGCACTACAATGAACATCAACAATAAGTGAGCACATGTTTCGCATTCCATGAGCTCCACATATTTCTCCAAACATGTCCTCCTGTCCATAAATAAGTGTCAGCCAAACATGTCAGTATGTATACTGCATGGATTGGTGGAAGCCATCGGAGAACCAATTGCTACGGTTATTCACACTACAGGCTATATGTATAAATGTATAGACAAGATGCAACCGACAGTCTACGTGTGAGATAGAAATACGTAGAGATATATTTTATTCTGTCTGCGATGGCCGTGCCAGTGCCAAGTCAACAACTAAAACACAGTCGAATTGACTACACCAACAGATTATGCTCACGGCTCACGCACACACACAAATACCAAATCGAACCAGAGAGTGACAGAGAGAAGAACATCATTGGTCTCCTACGGTCTTTAATATCTTTCTGTCCTTCCATCAGTTGCATTCATAACGAAAACAAGCCTTTAGCCCAAGAAAGTTTACAAAAACTCCCGTTCTCCCTTCGAATCAGCTTTTGAATGCAGACTGACTGAGAATGCATAATTTCCCTACTCATATTTTGCATGCTGAATGCTGTACTCGGCACCTTTTCCTTTAAAAGGGGAAATAAAAGCTACTTGAGCCCCTGTAATGCTACTTGCAGTATTGCTAGTAGACTATTTGTAGTAGTGGTAGAGCTAAGAACGCCACGAGCATTTACTGGGGGCGCTGAGTAGCTGTAAGCAGAAAGACTTAAGCCGAAGTAAGTAGTACGACCTCGGACTAAAGGCTGACAACTCTCTCTCTGTCTCTGCTCAAGTAGGGAAAAGGCTTCGAGTCAGAGAATACTTACTGCAAAGCAGGAATAGGAGCTAGAATGGGGAGAACGACGACTGCGAAGGTCCTACTTGATAGGAAAAGGACTTAAGTGAAGTAAAGTACCATAGAAGTCGACACAGAGTGAAAGAAATATGTGTTTTGAATAGAGTGCCGTAGAGATTGAGATGGAGCTGAGCAGCTCGTCTTGTCTTCTCTCTGGCTGAGTGTAGCTACTTGCCAGCAAATGGAATGCAGCTGGCTGCCTGGCCCCACTCTACACTACATTGCACAGTGGAGAGGATTGTTTTTGCTTTCTACACTTCCATCTACTTATACCCACAACATAGACAGACACTGAGAGCACCTAGTTTATGCGCCCGGGTCCTCTTCAACTTATTGTAACATTCGAAAAGAGTTTCAGTCACAACCGAAATCGTCTTCCTTCCTTCAACGAAAAATGTATTCTACACACAAGATCTGCCTCTCTTGCGCCACACAATTCCCTCCATCCAAAACTCTCGGAGATAGAACGACATGCGACTTGCTTCGTCTGCCTCTCCACGACACACTAAATGGGACTCCACTAAAGCTTGCCCTTCCTGTCGGCATCCTCTCACTCCGACAGCTAACGTGCGAATACAGATTCTACAAATACTCCAGTTTCTTTTCCAGCCATTGTGTGTACACACATAGTACACACATAGTACACACATAGTACGCAGTCTATTACCGTAGTAGACACAATCAAAGGGAAGGCATTCAGTTATAGACCACAACAAGCAAACACAGTGCTAGTTCATCATCGCCATCGTTGTCGAGTCTCTCAGCGTGAATTGACTGAACTCGAATGGGAAGTCTGGCGACAACAAAGACGCAGAGAGACAGAGAAAGAAAGAAGTCTCGCAGTAGAGAGGAAGGAAAGAGAGACGTGAGCGAGAAAAAGAACAGGATCAACATTCTCTCTGTCTCTCTCTCTCTCTCAACTCTCTGGGAAATACATATTACATATAAGAGAGAGAGTGAGAGCACAAGAGATGCAGAGGAGACAACAAGACAAACAGAGAGGCTACAAAATAGCGAAATAGATGGCGTGTAGGATTTATGTGCGCTCTGTGTACTTATCTTCTCGGCTTATTGCTGCTGAAAGTACACAGACGAGTAGAGGCTGACACTGCGAAAGTACACAGGCGGTGTTCTACATGGCTGTCGACACACCGCACACTAAACCGCACCATCTTTCACGTAATATTCCCTCTCTTTCTGTAATATGAACAAATGTAAGTAGCTACAATACAGATTAAGTGGGGTTTCTAATGTACAGAGACGGCCAGGACAACCACATTCATTCATTCAAGTATATTCAAGGCCCATTTAACTCTTGTTCACAGTACGTAGCTAGTTTAGTGGTACGTGTGATGTGTTGGTGGACACAAATCTTTACAAGTTACATTTACCTGCACCATAACGTGGCTTTCATTTACATTTGTCCGCTCTCTCGTAATAAACAATACAAGAATTTTTTCCTCCGTCTCTCTCTCGTCCTCCTCGTCCATAGCACACCACGGAGATAGTTTTTTATGTGCCACGTCATGCTGTCCGATTTGACTTTATCTTAGTAATTATTGTATGTGTATACACGATGTGTAATCTGTAGGTATCTTAAATACAGAGATAGCATCAGGCCATTATACTTACTTAGCACATTGTATGAGTCGTAGAGGGAGAGAGAGAGACAGAATTCTGCTAAATGGATATATAGTCATATATTTAGTGCACAGTGTAGAGAAGGATTTTTTTGGGAGCTCTCCCCCATGTCATAAAATGTCTGTCACGTTGGTAGCGAAAGTCGAAAAGGAATTTGATGAAACCAAAACAGCGTGACTTGAAGCTTAATTTTAGTCAAACAGGAGAAGTAGTCGGAGGAGAACTCATCACACACACACACACACACACACACACAAGAAAATGTATAAGCTAAACCACTTGGCTTTGAGTTGGCTTTAGCCAAAAGATGTGTGTGTACCGTATGCTGCACACATAGGGAGCACCATAGCAGTGTAAGTATTACAAAGGCAGTCGGTGAGCCTGCATGCTCGAAGGAGTATGAGAAACGTAAGACGAAACGGATATCTGGAGTTGCCAACGCTAGTCAATGCAATTGGAATGAAGTGAAGTGAAGTCAGCAGAGAGAGAGAGAGAGAGAAGATGTACCACCGTCTGAGAAAACGACAGCAGAGAAATTCAAAGACCACCATGCTCCTCAACTCCAATCCATGATCTACAACTTAAGAGTTTCTCTCTCTGCTTCTCTCCACTCTGCATTC
This sequence comes from Plutomurus gul, assembly GCA_019776185.1. Classification (NCBI taxonomy): domain Eukaryota; kingdom Metazoa; phylum Arthropoda; class Collembola; order Entomobryomorpha; family Tomoceridae; genus Plutomurus; species Plutomurus gul. The sequence goes on along the minus strand of JABASC010000009.1, from coordinate 105,099 downwards.
AATGAAACACACTACAACCAATATTCTATGCTAAAATACCTCTTATCTTAATATAATGTTTTCTTTGATCTGTTGCTAGTATGTAGGATATGTGCCTACAAACGTTCAGCCACTCAGGACCATTCATGTATTATGAAAACCTTTGAATCGAGATTTTTTACTTGCCTCATGCAACCTGAACAGGGTGAATAGAATATAACGCGCATCATCATACTCCTGCAAAGGATATTCACTTGTGAAGCATCCCGTATATACATAACTTCATATTGACTGTATACAGTCGTACTATACTTATGTCGTCATACATGGAAATATTAGAAACATTCCTGGTGGCAGAAAACTGTTCACTATTCCCCCTGCATTACAGTACACACAGTCAATTCAAATCAAGCCTAGTCACCTGGAAATGAAGATAAGTGACTCTTTAGCATGTACTAAGCATAGGATCCGTATGATGAATTCAGCATCACACACGGTGAACGAAAAGTCATTTTACACATGCAACTTCTCCGTATGCATATTTACTATTTGCACTGTAAGGTGCTTCTAGGAATATTTGCATTCATTTTATAGGGATTATTTGCGACAGCATTGTCAAGACAGAACAAGCCGCATATTTATATAAAATTTTCACTGATAATAATATAAAAGTGTACACATTTGAAAGAGTAAAGTTATCATTATAATAGTTGGTATCGTTAATTACAAATACCTGTATTTCTTCATACTTTGCTTTGCAAAATTTGTACAGTATTAAAAAATGTTTGAAACATTTTGCTCTTTTTAGAACTCTGTACAACATTGATGACGATTGCATAGTTTTTGGTTGTAAAACAATTGGCCACCCTGTACGTGGAAAATGTATGTGTATTTATGGTGGGCAAAAGGAGTTCATAGAACATCGTTTGTGTACTTACTGTATTCATTTCATCTTCACCGATATATATCACTGTGCACTGTAGCTTCTACTTATGACTTGACAGCTTTGTTTCCTTCTGTATTTCTAACGTATGCTCATATTAGAGACTTCAGTCAGAATATCACAAAATGATTCCTCTCTGAAGTTTTTTTTATCATTATGCTTATCCCATCTCTACGCAAAGACTTCTAATATATAAATGCTCGTCAAACACCTTTATAGTTTCTGTAAGGCATTATTAAATATTTTCAATGCAGTTGTCAGGACTTTCAGCATTTCTACATTCAGCAGTGACAAACGTTTATTAGGTGCACTACCGCCTAATTTCTCTTCATTCAAACAATTAAGGAACCGTTCTTCAGAACATTACTACATCAATCTTGTCAGATGAATGCATCTACTATTCATCCGATATTCAAATCATGCGGACAGGAGCTCCTGCAGGAGCATAAACACAATTAGCACCGTAACGTTATTAAATGTCTTTTCGACGAGCGCCTCAACCTAAGATGCACTCAATTCAGTACGAATTTTGGTATGTACTAAATAGATGGCACAAAATCTCTGCATACGGCATGCAGCGCGCGAAATATGAATCAGGAATCCTTTCAAATATTCTCGACACCTTGAACCCTGGTCGATATAATCGTAGCACAAAGACTCGTTCAAAAAATCATCAGCAGACAAGTCTGTAAATGGTCGACTACCGTGCACATTCAGCCAATCTAATACTAGCCAACTAGATAGTTAACAATTTAGATGGAAAAATGAAATGAGAATATGCGAGTGTTGCACAAAAAGGTCTCATGAGGAATTCCGTTCTAGAAAACAGTGTTACATCGGAGAGCCCTCACTCTCATCGTATCCGTAACAAGAAAGTGTATTCATGGTAAATTTCAGCAGCTACTGCTGGCTGCATTGTTAAAAGGCTGCAGCAGCAGAGCAGAGGATGATTAACAATAAGTGGAATTGAAAGTGAGATGGAGATTTGAAGAGTAAGCCGCGCCAGGACTCTCTGCATTCAATTTTACATTACATGTACTCCATTATCCTCGTTTGTGTACTTACATACAGTGCACATAGTTAAGGAGCGTGGAAGGAAAAGGATTCCTAAGTCGACGACTCTCAAGTCATGTTAGCTTAAAGTTATTCACAGAATGACTCTTGATTCCCATTTACTTTTCTTCCTCGCCGCCTCCACGCAACGCCGCAGACATTCTCCTCTCCTCATCTTTCCTAGCAACCATTGCATTGCATCTTAGACCAATCCCTACCTCAAAAACTCACAAGTCTCACACTGCCGCACTCTGAAAATGTGTGCGTCTTGTTCCCAAATCTGTGAACATACCTTCATTATTACACTCGTATTTGTAGAGCTAAGTGGTATAATAATAATATGGTGCACTCAACAATAGCACTTACTACGATGATGGCACACTATCCACAACACACATATGTACTCCTATACTTACAGACAGTCACACTGAGAACTACAAATGTAAGTACAAACAATGATCCAGACAGTCAACATCAGATTGCAAATATACTCACTACTTAATACATAGAAATAGTAGGAGCACAGGTTTTACTGCCACGCCAACAGACTACACATCTATTATCTTCAATGCACATGTATAAATACTACTTGGATCGAAAAAACAACATGAGTGCTGACAATGAGTATATAAACATCATCTCTCTCTCTCTCTCTCTCTGAGTTCCGTGTGTGTGTCTTGCCATTCCAAGACTCGATTGCAACATCTCAAATAATAGCGGAGAGAGTACTAGAGTACACATAAGAAGTACAGTCTATTATTTGCAACCATACATATGAATTATTTATCATTTGGGCACTCAAACACGAATGTACTTAACTTAATACTTCATATTATATTAAATAAAACATCTGATATGGATACACGAATGTATGCATTTGCACCATCAATTTCAGTATGTGCATTGGTAGAAGTGTGGGCCGTTGCAAACCGTGCGCAACTAAAAACAATTGCTCTCTGCTAGAAATCTGTGTGTGTGTGTTTGTACTTGTAGCCAAATCCATATGGATAGTCAGTACGTGCATGTTGTGTGTGTAGGAAGAAATGGTAGAAAAAGAAACGACATGGAAAACAATTGATGTTAGGCCAATAAGTAGTAGTATATAGTTAGTGTAATGGAATGAGTTGTACATCTTTATGTCGGTGTTGAAAATGTAGATAGTGGGGTATTTGTAGTTTTAGCATGCTATTTGGATACAGTCGCTGAATTTTGTGGTAGCTAATAAAGGAGAATTGCCTCATATTTAACACATGGGTGTAGGGAATAGTATAGGTATGTATTTAGATGTGTATGCTTACGGGAGAGAGACAGAAGAATAATTCTCGATATAGGATGGATACACACGATGTAGAGAATGGGGTAGTCGTACACGTCACGTCGCATTAACAATATTAGAATATTTCTGTCACGCGATCATTTACATGGCTAAGAAAATGTCTTGGGTTGACTACATAGTAAAATCGCGAGTCGATGAATAATTTACAAGCCAGTGATTCTTGCATTCAATTCATATTTTATATGAGTTCAATGCTGGGCTTGTCCATACATACATAATGAACTACAACAGCATTCCATACATGAAAATTGTGGCGTCGCATCGGACACTTTCTCACACGATGGCCTACCACTTATGACAACGAACCTACCTTAAAATAAATAGCATTTATTTATAATGTATTCGTGTGCATAAATATTTGCACAAGTATGTACTACAAAGTAATAGATCTTTGTCTATCTTCATTTAGTGCCTTCTCTCTGGCCTCCAGTTTGGACACGATCCGGTTCTATCTAGTGCCAGTACCAAAATGTACATACACTCTCTGTATTGAAGCACTGTGGGATAACAATGTATTAATATTCTGTAGTCGACACTCTCATTCTTATTGTCGTTTTCCGCCAATATTTTTATGGGACAGATACTCTCTCCTATTCTCTAACTTTGTATTTCACGTATTCGGATATACCAGGAACACAGTGATACATACATTATGCATGTAGACAGTAGTGGCTTATAATGTGCACATGTAGTAACTTATTCCACCCATGTTCCTCACTATTGCTCTGCTGTATTTGTGGCTTTGTGCAAAGAATAAATAAGTGTTCGTTCTGCCCAGAAAAAGCCATTTCCAAAGCCCAGTCACGCTAAACATAGGGCCAAAATAATAAAACCCAACTGCTTTAATGGGTCAAACTGCAGTGGACGGGTTTTGCACAAAGTAATAATAATGTCTGATGTGTAATCAGACATTCGTATTATTTTCTATTTTACTGATACAAGTTCACTTTGCAGAAAAACGGATTCTATATTTTTTTTATATAATATTAATAAAAAAAATGAGAATCATCCGGAGAAAATTCACTTAATTCACTTATGGGTTTACTATTACAATACTGAATTCCTTATAGACCATTGTATGAGATGTGCTGTTACGATACAGAAAGTCAACTAGGTCGTTGGTAAAACGATGTAAGGGGCAAAACAAATACACAAATAAGGAGAGAGGAACTTTGAAATGGTTATGGGGATATAGAGAAAGATAACATTCGCCAGAACGATTATCCATCCATTGTGTCCGCTTTGAACATTTGAATTCATGTCTGCATTTGAGTTGACTTGACTTGAATCGACGGTTTCCTTGTAATGCGCTGTTACTGCCTACACTCGCCTCCTTCTATAAACATACTGTTATAATGTAAATGTAATATAGGAAATCTCCGATGGTTAGCTTGAATTTCTTTTTTTTTGCTGGAGAGTGGTGCAGCCAAGCAAGTCACACGTATACACAATATCTATTATGATGCACATAGGAGCCCGCACCTAATACTAATGTATATAGGAATGTATGTGTTGAGAGCGAGTGAGAGAGAGAGAGGACTTGGTTGGGAGAGAGCAGAAGAGTGGAAAGTGAAGATGCCGATGAGATCTGCAATTGGAAGAAGTAAAAGGACGACGAAGACGACGATGCGATGAAGGGAGCGGAAAAGTATAGATTCGAGTAGTGCTGAAGCGAAGAAGGAAAGAAAAAGAAATATCATCAGCCAACTGTACACATAGCGAAAGAGAGAGAGATAGAAGGAAAGAGATGAGCATTTAAATGGATCGATTTATTTCAAGTCTCGTCAGAAATACCAAAAGTGCCATTATGGGAAGACATTATATTTTGACTGCCTTTCTAACTGTAATATATCGTTGTGGCTATGCAGTAGAGATGTGCACCGCATTCACATGTCTCCCAATCCAACCCGCACTTAAAATTATGGCGTATTCCCACAACACATTAACTTTTTAAAAACCTGAAAATGTATTATGTATGCAGTATATCTGCACGAATACATTTCACCCCATAGTAAGTAGTCAGGTGGATACGGTCTTGCAAGATACATTTATTAAAGCATGCAACCATGTAATCACCAACAATAAGTAAGATGTGAATAATATCGTGGAGCTAATAGAATCCACCCTAGATCCTCAACAAAAATAGGGATACTCAAATGCGTTCAGCCTTAAATCTAATTGATGGCTTAAAAATTGTTAGCACTAAAATTAGAAAATATATTAAATGACAATAGAAATAGGAAAATCTAGTTCAATCGCAAATGAATATAATTGTTACGTGTTGTTGCTGTATGCACAAGTCTATGTAATGTAGCTTTAGTCAATTCTGTGAGTTTGAAACCCCCTAAACTGATGACAGTGTAGAATTCGGGTAGAATTCTGGAAGTCAGTGCTGACTTCTTTTCTTGAGCAGGGTCGGGTGAGAGTTCCCGGCCTAAGCTGGTCGCCTACAGCTGCTGCAAGATGTGCACTACGCCCATTGTGTAGAATGTACATGTTTGATGAAGGAGTAGCATGGGAGATGGGAAGTAAAAGAGCTTTGTGTGCCTGATTTGTCTCTGGTAGAGCGGAGCTATACTTGACTCGACTTGATTTTCCTCCAGTTCACTTCCCCACATGGCTTTTTTTCCACATCGACTAGAGACACGTATGAATGTATGCATGGCTGTTTCTGTTCTCGTAACTGCGTTCTATGCATGTTTAACTACCTCTGAAACATCACATCATCCACGACGAGCTCACTCACTCACTCAGCTTCAGTTCATACCGATAAACGAAAAGAACCTCTCCGATCAGTTTAAAACGAACTTAAGTACCAGAGAAGTTTGTTATAAGCATGTGAATGTGAATGCCTTCCAAGCAGAGGAATTTCATGCGCACACAGACCAACAACAGTGTTCCACTGGAGTAGAAGAGCCAAAGCCCAGTCAGATACTATATCATCACACTTCTTTCTCCACTTTTACTGTCGAACCTGATGTCATCAAAAATCCATGACTAGAGTACACAATGAGCCTAATATCTGTATCATACTTCATTGAATACGACAAAAGCACTTACAATAAAACACACATTGTGCACTTCATTCCCTATGAATATCAATATTAAAACTCCTACTAGCAATTCCACATTGACGGCACACTTTGTTCCTTCCCACTGCAGACTATGGCTCATGCACAGACCCTTCCAAATTTTAAATAAAAGCGGAAAATATAAATTTTACTATGTGAACCGTCTACTACTCGATACACAAGAAGACCACACTTCTGAAATCATTTCTCATTGTTAGTAATGTTGAGCAAAGCGGAAGCTCTCTCCGTTCTCCCCCACTTTAATAAATTCTTGAGCAATGCCAAAAAATCAGTTCTCACTAAGGAATGCCAACTGTAGTGTGTGTAGATATGCCTCCAACATTCTTTTCGAGGAGCTCCAAATTATATTAATTAGAAGATAGTGACGCTTATTCACTTCTCATGATAATCATTAGGGAAGCAATAATCGACGCATTTACACCAGGAAATCACAGCCATTCAAGAAGCCGTTTGTCCTTTGCCCAATTCACTTTTCAACGCTTTATTATACAACATGGTACTTCTGTTTGAAAAGATATGAGATCAAAGAAAACTTTATGAAACATCCCATGGGAGTAAATGTGAAGTGAACCAAATAATAATCAGACTTTTCATTTGAAAGTAGATATGAACATATTTCAATAAATTTAATAACCTCATAAGCCACTAATACAGCAATGCTATCACATTCATATAATATAAATTTATGTACTTACTCAGATAGCAAATTAATACATAAATGTTGCACGGGGCAAATTAGCCTATTTTTTTCCCTGGCCGACTCAACAATCATCATCATCATTATTCACATAAACATTAGTCTCCATTTATATTCTTTCTCGGTTCTGATATGACAGTTAATCTCAATGTAGAGAAGAGACCAGCATTAATAGCGCCATCAATACAGTGCACCACACGCACATAAAATGTTTAAACCATAAATATAGGTATCAACACACAGACACAGAAAATGTTATACAGTGGAAAGATGAAGCGAGAGTGCATCTGTGGCAGTAACGACTATAAAACAATGAAGTGGATAGTCAGCGAGATCAAATGACATCACATTACATTTTCTGTGGCCATTACCGAATGGTTGTAATGGCCCCGCTGATTTATCACACAGGCCTATAGTCAACTCGTTTTGTCATCATTATAAATCAGCAATGGTTTTCTTCTTTTCCTTTCCATGAGCTTTGCTCTAAAAATCTCTTCTCATGTGAGGGACAACATTACAAAAGATTCGACCTTCCGATTCCATTTCATTTCTTTTGCGCTGCACGGCCACAAAATAATGCTCCTACTCGTAGCATATAATTATACAGTTGATAGCAATAGTATGTACAGTAAATGTTCGACTGTGGTTTACCGAGCTTGGGGGAGGAGAGCCATTATATGCACTAAAAGTATTTGCAATATTTACCTCCCTCTGCACTATTTATAGCTATAAATATCTAGCACCCCGCAATGCTCGTCCTATCGTGCAGAAACTGTTGGACTTTACCCGACACGACTTGACACTACGATTCGTAATAATAAAAATCACATATATACGTTTTGGGTAATGGATAGAGAGATTGAATGGAGCAGAGAAATGACTTTTGAATGAATGATTTGTGCTTTATGAAAGAGTGTGACGATAAGAAGCAACGGGGACGGCATGCAATGCCACGCACCGTGCCACCACCACCGTCTGTCCTATGACTCTCCATCCTTCTATTTTTATATGCCATCAATTTTCGAGAGGATTACAGTTAAAGAGGCATCGAAAACGCACTCATTGACTCACTGGGCTCACTTTTTGTTCACTTCCACATCATCATCGATGCAATGGCTAAACAGAGCCACATTAATCCACCCAATGACTCGCGGTCCTAGTGGGCACCGAGAAATCAGAGGACACGCATTGTTACCTATGGCTCACGGCAGGCTCGTCTTGTCCGATAAGACGAACGAACGAGTGCCAAGTGTCACGCTGCACCCCCACACACACAATTCCATTGGGATCACCATATACACAGCAGTCATAAGAAATAATAAATACAAGTACCTTGTAGCAACAGCAGTAGCATTTCGTGAAATTATAGCAATGACACATAATAAAGAGTGCACACTGTGCCCTTATAGTGTTGATACTGACTCATTGTGCACTAACACAGCACCAGAGACTACATACAGAGTTTGTAAATGGACTGTACAGAGTGCAGTGCGAGTAGTTGAAGTAGAATAATAAAAGGAGGAGGACATAAAAGTTTTGTGCACATCAGAGGAGACACCGCACCGCACGGGTGTTAGCACACAACGGAAAAATCCAACGAAATGGCATTTCCAGTCATTGTGCTCGTTTACCAGGGCGTCAATAATAACTTCAGCGTGTGAAATGTATCCGGCCATTCTATTTCCCCCTCACCATTCCAAATATATATATACGTGTACTTTTAGAGTTTATTGAACAATTTCTCTAACATTATCAATCTATAGGTCATACTGCATATAGTGTTACATACTTTGGACTTCCGCACGTTCTTCTCTTTAGCTCACTCTCCACATTCTCTCTCTGACTCTCTCTGCTCACCCTCTCCGTTCAAGTCCAATGCCAAACAAACAACAATGAAAAGCGGGAGCTGGCCTTGCATATTGCTGCTGTGTGCACAGGAGCACACGTACAGAGGTTATTATTAAGTACCCCACCGGCTAATATCACAGACACACAACAGCACAAGACCGTATCACTTTCAATGAACATTTCTCATCCCCAAGTCAATTCATAAAATTGAAATGGGAATCATACCGGACACTTTTTTTCAGAAAAAACTTTCATTACTTATCCACCTAGAGACACTCCTATTACATAATAATCATTACTATTTCGTGAAAGCCACCTCTTCTAACTGTCTAATCGTAACATCGGTGTCCGTTTCACTATATACTTTTACTGTATTTAGTTTACAGCCCAGCCACCTACTCGCAGACACGGACACAGAGAGAACATTGTTAGTTCGACTTCCCGGTTGACAGACACAGCAACAAAAGAGCCACACGAAGAGGACAAGCTATATAAATACCGTAGAATGCTGCGAAAAGAATCACATCACACACACACATAAATATATTTACAGTACATATATATATATATAGAGAGAGAGAACTGTGGTGTTGTGTCTATTGTATTACATTATTGACAATATGACCCCGAGAAACTGACAGAGCAGAAAGCAGGGAGAAGGCGTAAAACGGAGCAGGAACTCAGAGAGTCATACTTTTGGAAAAACAGACAAAGGGCTATGCAACGACTACAATTTCGATGTGTGTGTACGTTCAAAGATTAACTGATGGCTGTTGTGCCGTACAAGTTAACTGCGAGACGGAGAGAGCACACATTTGCCTGCAATGCAATGGTGTGTAGTAAGCAACTACCTGAAACGAAGAGGGGCCTTCGGATCACGCCAAGCCTCTGGAGTAATTTGACATGACATGGCATCCGATGTGTAGCCCGCATTCACCACGAAACCAATCCTTCTTATGTTTTATACACGGACTGAAGAAGAATGGAGTGAAAACATGCGATGCTTACATACTACTTCCATTCACACACTTACACCCCAGATAGCCTTCCACCACTGCAACTGTCCTGTCTTGTCTCCAGTCTGCCAGAATCCAACCAACAAATGCAACTTGGGAGAAAACGTGACCGTCACTATCAAAGCACGCAACTTTACACAGTATTGTACAGATAGTACATACTTATACATGTACAGACTGTACAGTCTTCAACCTATGAATATTTATAATTATGTATTAACTAATTTTCTGAGTCTAATTCAAAATCGCATTTCAAGGGCTCATTATGTCAACAGTTTTTTTCTTCACCTTTCTTGCCATTCTACTTGTAACAACTAAATAAAAACTACGATTGACTCATATTTTCATTTATTTTTATGATACTATGTTACATTACATTACGTCAACCGGGTAGGCTTAGTTACAAGGCTCACAATGACAGAAGATTGATAACTTCTAACTTTCATGTTATACAACCACATCAACAAACGGCAATCACAGCTAATCCAATTTAGCCACAAACTTCATTTACACTTGTGGGGAATTTTAATTTGATGCACACCCTTCAACAAGACTGTCAATGTAGTAGCTCCTAGTAACGTTAATAAAGACTGCTACTACTTACATGTATAAAAGCAACTGTAATATCTATTCACACACAGAAACCAACATGATGCTGGAATCATAAATGAAAATTAGTCCTCTAGCCAATTGTGCAAATCGCTGCAAGTACACTTTTAGTAGCGTCTACAAATTACATATCAAAGAGTGACGACTAAATCGGCTTTCAATTCCATTGTGGGTAAAAGTAAATGGATATATTCTCAGAGATAGAGAGAGAGAGAGCCTGAGAGACACACGCCCTTTGCTCCTATCCCTAAGCCCTAATTTGTCAGTCAGAGTCTGATCATGTGGAAAATTCTTTCAAAATAGTCTCTCTCGCCCGAGTCGTAGCAACAGCAGCAGAGCAGAAGGCTAGTCTAGTCTGCAAAATAAATCGGTATGGAATACAGTGCACAGAGAGACAAGCCGTATTGACTGCACGCATAACAGTTGGGAGAGGGACAGGACGCGCCTACAAATACACAGACTCCCGCCGTAGTTCACGTAGTACACAGACATATCGTTTCTGTGGAACGGCATACGGGACAGATAATGCACCATATAATTTCATTTGGTTTTTAGCTTTGCCATTCTCTTTTGCAGCCTCTCGTCTCTCTAACAAGTCTCTAGCAGTGTATTCCCTCTTCTCACTCGATTCACAACAACTCTCCCTACTCTGCCATTCTTTCCAGAAGAATCGTACGTGAACATTTACTATTGAATTCTGTATGACTGTTTCATCGTTTGCAGCTTCTCTTTGTCACAAAAATATATACAATGTTAGAAATATATCTACCACCATTACTATACATGTAGCCACACTGCCACTCTGTAGTATATACATTGTATATTACATATCTAATGTATAGGAAAATGGGGAGAGTTGTTTGAAAGGGTAACCCTTCCAGTACCGCTGTCACAATACACACAATGCTAATTCAAACTGAGTAGGTGACATAATACGATTTGTGCTTAAAGTGCTAGGTATTAGTGTCATCGAAGCTGTAGCATCCCATTGTGTCACATCCAGTAGCTCCTATTCAATGTTCAACTGTACTTAAGAGATATAAAGAGCATACAGTGGCACACAGTCACTTCTAGAGGCTCAACAAAGCGGAACGATATTTCACAGGACATCAGGATTGTACCTGTAGCAGTCATAGTAGCAGTGGTGTGATGCTACCCGTAAATACCACAACCATCCCCTTCTTATAAACTAGAGAATTAATGAAGAACCGAACAGATTCGACTACATTAGTATTTAGTACGTGGTGCTTGTTCCTATAATCTGTACCACTCGGAAAACATTCTACGATAATTTACAAGTACATTTGTTCCCATTCACTTTAAGCACGCATGTACATTGCCACATAGTAACTGCTCTGCAGACTTCATATACATTTCTATTCCTTGTAGTGTCTCTCTGTGTATAATGCATGGAATTAGCCCAGCGTGTTTTAAATACCTACAATATTTATATGTACATACGTACAGAGTAGAATGAGTTCTCAGGGGTCTTACGTTTGAATTACTTAGTGCTTCCACATCAGAGAAGCAAAACGGATTTCTTCTTTTCTATATAGCTGTGTCATAAATTAGCATATTGCACTCGTCCTCATTGAATAAGCATAATCTAATCTGTCATGCATGTATGCGTCAAGATTCTGTAGTCATGCATACGGGAATGAACTTAAATGGAGCTGAAGTTACAAATGGCACTTACAATGAGCTCACACATTCCTAATGCTAACAACATACGATTCTTCACACGTTTAACTATGTTCAGTATAATATCTGTATAATCAGCATATTGCAAACACCTTAATATTTCTACGGGTATTGCTATATGGAGTTTAGCATTGTATATGAGTGTGATTTTAGGGTTCACTATCTGTAAATATTGAGTTTTAGACTTTAGACAGTGGACAAACAATGCAGAAAAGCCATTTCGTGTAAATTCTTTAGGAAAAGTTATGAAGGAAAGTTTATATTGCTGAAATGAAGATTAAAGAAAACGAGTGACTGATAAAGAGGGCAACAGCACTGACAATGAACCAATGACATTTGTGTAAGGCATTGAAAAGGACATTTGCTAACCACCAAAGTAAAAAGTAGAACGTTGAAACAATTCAAACTTTGTATCGTTAGCATATAAGTTTGAGAGACAAATGGGTTTGGTTGGGAGCAAATGTCATCAGCCACTATTAGGCGAAGGAGACTTTGAAGAGGCGCACGGATGGCTTGGTGGGTGTAAAAACCCCAGAGACACAGATAAAAAATAAAGTGCTTAGGGAGGACTCCCGCTTTCCCATTTCACTAACAATAACTACCAGCACTGTTTAGTTTCTGTAAATTTTTAAGCTCCATTTTTCCACTTACTCTCTGTCACTCGTCATATCTTTGCTTGCGTGAGGTTCAAAGCAATAAAATTGTTGATACCTTGTTTGCATGTAGAAACCGTGAATTTGTGTACACCCACAATCGCTTCGCGGTACAAGTTGCACACTAGAACTATACAAGCAAGCAGTCCTCACCCTCTATTATGCACCCTTCAATGCATTTAATATTAATTCAGTTTTTGTTAGGAATACATGAACGGACGACATCAGCATGTGAAAAAATTACCAAATATAAATTAATGTCAAACCACAATTTTCCCTTTTTATACCAGTAATTATTAGCTGACATATTTAATAACTACCGGTGTAGTTTCCCCTAGAAATTGGTACGTCATTGAAAGATGTACAGCTAGAAAGAGAGAACAGAGCATTGCTGGTTTCATAAGGCCGAGGTAGGAATGGATAAGAATTCAGAAAAGAAGCAGCACCAGAAAAAGGAATCTCCTGGCATTTATTCCATTGAATTGCTGTTGAGAGTGTAATGGGGGAGTTTTTGTATACTGTATGGCACACAGAGACACACTTACACTCGTAGTGCAGCACCAGAGATCCGTAAAAGTGAATGTGTAGTACATAAACGAGTATAATGGGACTTTACACATTTTCTTCTGTTTAGAAACAGCTCAATGTTGTCCACACACGTCGTAGACAGTTAAAAAATTAAAGGAGTTGTGGAAAAGCCGCTTTCCCAAAGTTGAGCATACTAAGAAAGTCTGGCCAACCTTCATGACTACATGGAGCACATCCCACTCACACAGAGCACACGCATACACACACAGACTCCGTAAGTATTGTACATACACACACACACACACACACACACACACACACACACACACACATACACACACACACAGAGACGACTACTACAACAAGCTACCTACAGATAATTTTTCGCACAGAGAAGTGAATTGTTTAGAGTCTAGTTAACCAGCCCATGAATAAATCATGTCAAAAGGAAAAGATGCTTGGAAAAATCACGAACACTGGTGAGATCCAAAAATACACTTAGGAAAAGACATCCGCTACCAATAAAAACATACACGATTTTACACAGCCAAGTAAACTACTACCGCGTTACTTTTCTCTCAGTCTGTGCACACATTATTAGTTCAGTCGACTCTCGACAACCTACTCCACTGCTACAAACACATACTATCCCTAGTTTATACTTATATACAGATGCACAGACGACTCTTCTCCTCTTCAAGCAATGTGTTGTAGTAGTGGCTACGTATATTCTAGTAAGTAGTTAGAAAAATTAACTAGAACGTTTGAACGGCCTAAGCTTTAAGTTTGTATTTGTAGTAATGCAAGTGCAGTATCTTATCCTGCAACACTTAAACATTTTGTCCATAGTTTCGCTCCTTCTTCCCATCTCTCAAACTTTACACATTAGTATTACATGCTCTGTTGTGTTGTCAGTCAGTTACTTAGTGTCATTTCTTCCTTCCTTTTACCACAATCTAGTCAAGCGACTCAGCCCATTACTAAATACATATATTATGAACTTGCCTCCAACTTCTCAAGCATTATCTACACAACAGACAAACGTATGCTTTTATATTTATCTAGAAGACAGAGCACAGATAGACCTGGGATCGCTAACCAATGGCATCTAATTACATTCAAAGATAATTTACCACAATGTGGATTCTACATTAATTTGTATCTTGTAATTATTATTCGCAGGAATTTGCAATATTTTCGTAAATGATTAAAAGTTAGTTTTATTAACGGAATTTTGAGGGAATTTTGTTTTTAAGTTTCGGTAAATGAAGTCGGTCGTGACTCTAAAAGATTCAGTATTTGTTCTAGTTGGTGTATGCCTACTAGATATTTACTGCTCTCCATCTGCATCTCTCTGGCAGCAGCCTGCCTAAACAAATGCAGGTTCTGCAGAAAGCTTGTACTACGTAGCACTAAACTGGTGTTACACTGAATTGTACATATTATAAGATCACTAAGACGACACTGACACTCTCCCTGAGCACTAATATATATTATGTAGAGAAGATGTTAACTCCTACTTAAAAAATATCATGCCTGCGCACCGTACGTTAATAGTATGTGTGCACATCAATCCCTCCTAATTTTGTCTTTACTTCATCCAATCTATTACTAATAGCAATTCAACTGTACTTAAACTAATTGTGAGTAGACTGAATGTACATATTTACTCAACAAAACAGATCTTAAAATTTACATCACATTATCGCATTCATTACATGATAGAATGGAGAATGCTCTTTCTATTTACTGGTCGGAACATTTGCCAAAACCATTCGTGCAAGAATTCTATCGCCGCAATCCCCAATACAACTTTATCCAACCATCTACATAGCCAGAAAGCAAAAAGAATGTTTGTTTTTTACTCCCTTGCTTCCTTTTCTTGTACGTCATGTGATATATCCACTGTTTCAAAGCACCTCCTCTCCCAAATACTACTAAATAATACCAATCCTTCATAATCATTCCCTTTTACACCCACACATTTTTCACAAGAATTTGTTTTTACAAAAATTAATCATTCCTTTACATCATTTTTGGTGTGCTGGACACATTGTTCTCTTTTTCTAATGGAAGGTAGAACCGAATTATAAAATTGCACAAGTTCCATCGAAACTTATGTGACATTCGAAATAAATACTGACTTCTTGTAATGTTTTCTTGCTTGAGCATAACCACTGCACAAGGGACATACTAAATCAACGATTCCCAACTGTAGAATAAAAAAAAATCCTCACACGTTGAATTTATTGAGTGACTTAAAGGACTTTTTGTTAGTGGGTTGGATGAAGGGTCCCCGGTTGTGCACATGGCACACTGGCAAGAGAAAAACGACCCGAGAGCTCATTTTCTGCAGTTGAAAACATTACAGTTAGTTTTCGCGTTATTTCATGTCTTGGTGTTGTTCTTGCGGCTCGTTTGGTTCATGGTGTGGCTACAGCCCCAAACGCACATATCTATAGACCCACATCGTATTTCTATAATGTAGTAAATATCTGTAAGTATTGTAGTAGGCTGACTTTTCGGGAATTTCAGCTCAATTGAAGCATTCTGGAGACTGTGGTTCAGTTGACTCGGTTTTATTTCCTTGGACGTACGACTACTATGTAGTAGCACTTCTGCGCTCAACGACTTGCCGCAGCATTCACACATTCACACCATTATATTCCACCACATCAGCATAAATATTTACAGGGGGTTCTCCAGCCTCGCTCACTCTCTCACACACAGGAACACAGCAGCAGCAGTGCAACCAGCACCAGAACAACTACAAACGGAATCTCGCTGAACAAAAGAACTACAATTCAAGTGAATATTGCTTGTTATTTTTCGCCGCACTACATTTGTACAAACTCTCATTCACTCTCTCTCTCTCTCCTACTCTCCTACCACCACTACAATGTACTAATGCACAAAAAATATTACAATTCTATTGTGTTTGTGTTTCTTGCTCTTTCTTTCTCTCTCAGCTAAACATCCGGAATAAAATCGGCCTACATTCAAATGGGAGACTGAAAAAAAATCAACAACTTGGTTCTCTGAAGCACAAGAATGATACGCAGAGAGTCTTAAAGGCCAAATTGTATCGAATCTCTCTGACTCTCTCTCTCTCTCTCTCTCTCTCTAGCATAGAGTGTGCTCTCCTGTTCAAATTCACTGAATAGACTTTCAACAGTAACTCTCTGTGGGTGTACGGCATTAGATAGGGAAATAAAAATGAATGAATGTCGCCTGTACAGTTTCGAGAAAAGACAACGACAAACATAAACTGAACTTTGCTTTCTTTTTCCCTGTCTTTATGTTTTGTCTGTGTAGTCCGTCAAAATTCCAGCTGTGACAATAAATACTCTTTAAGTCTCTCCCTCCACGCAAGGTTAGTCTGAAAAAAAGGATGCCGACGCAACGTAATTCATTCTCACCTAACCAAAACAATAGCGGCATAGAGGAAATATTATTATGGTACTTGTACAGGCTATAACGTGCCTTTGCACTACAAAGAAGAGATAGTGGAGAGAAGTTTGACATGATACGACAATCAGTACAATAATAGCAGCACATTCTCTTCATTTGCATGAACTCGGCGGAAATGGTATAACTTGAGCCTTAATGACTACAGATAGAAAAGATTCGCATCTTTAGCATCCGCACTGTAGCAGCCACTTCTTTGCTCATTCTTATACCTTTGCTACGTGCAGCGTTCTTTCTCCTGAGCCCATTTAACTGCAGTGCAATTAGTTTTACTCACGAAAGCTCAAATTCTGCATGCATATATAACAGAGATAAGGAAATTGCCGTCACAACGACATACGACACTTTTACTATATTCAAGTACACTAACATCCCTAAATATGACATTTGCACATACTCTCACATTATACATATAGCAGTACTATATACCATAGATATTTATATGTGCTCTTTACTAACACTTGTCTACATTGTTCATTGGCAGAGAGAAAACGGAGAATACCTTCTAGTAGTAGTAGTACCAATGGAAAAAGAACTCACATGAAAAAATTGTCGATCCGTCTAATGCGGAAGAGGAAATTGTGAGAAATGCTCCACACTTGGATTTGATGAAGTTGCAGGAACAGAGTGAGAGAGACCCGAGGAACTAGTTCGTCTCTTTTTTCAATTACAAGTTAAAAACAAAGAAGAAGAAATATTGAAGAAGTTGCATTGCCCGAAGTTGTTTTCCATCAAAGTTCATAAGATGAATGCAAAGGAGAGCTCTCTGGTGCACTTTGAAGATGCTATGCATATACTGTATGTAGACACACTGCACTGCACCAACTACTTATAGGCACAAAGTATACACTTCATCCACAGAGAAAGCCACCACCACAATATTATACATGGCACACAGTCGTAGACAAACCATAAATGTATTTTGTAGTAGACATAGAAGTTGTAGTTGGAAAACTGCTAGAGAGCACACTCGCTCGTTCAGATAAAGTCAGATATGTAATGTTGCTGTTGAGTGTGCTCGTTGATGTGGTCGTAGCTGAGAATTTCACTCTTCATTAGGGGTAACAGAAATTTTTAGCTACTAGAATCTACCTACACATACACATTGACGGTGAATGAGAGAGAGAGAGAGAGAGAGAGAGAGACCGCGTGTAGCCCACAGCCAATCCTTCCTACGACCAATAACCAAAACGAACCATAATAGAAATTCAATAGTTTCAAGGCAAACTGTGCGTAATGTAGACTAATACGTCCAGCTCTATGAAAAATCCTACATCCACTACAAGGTACTTACTACGTAGTAGTGTATACAGTAGGCAACTACATGCGGATGTAGCTTCTCTCACGTGAAACACCTACTACTACCACCACCACCATCACACACCAGCTCCCAATTGTTTCTCTTTACAGATTAAACTTTTCAAAAAGCCCACTTCTCCATATTTTACATGAACAGGCTGAAGGGCATGGAAAAAGAAAACAATTTATACATCAAATTGATTTTCAACTGCTCAGCAGTGTGCTTACACGAAAACTTTCGCTCCCGAGTTCTTCTTCAGCTTCTTCTTCTCCTCTTCAAGTACGAGTCAAACTGCATCACACACATACACAGTAGACACACATACACACACACAAAGTTCAATCTTAAATATCGTCAGAGGAGAATTCCTGGTGCTTTTAGTAGTTGAAAGTCAGTTTCTTGTTCGTAGAGGATCTATAATGGGAAAGTGGTGAGGAGTCATTGAAATCCATACACCTGCCTCCACACACATACACACAGAAGATCAATGAAAGTTCACTACAAGTAGCCGCACACACATACACACACAAAGTATATGGTAGTGTAGGCTGACTATATAGAGTAACGGCCCTGAACACACACAGAAAACGAGACAGACTTTCTACAATGCTGCAGGACGATCAACGAGTTTGATTAAGTGACTAAGTTTCCTCTCGACAGCCTACCTTCTTGAATTACATTAACAAGTTCTGCAGACTTTTTCCTCTTCTTCTTCTTCTTCTTCTTCTACTTCTTCTTTTTCTTTCGTTACGACAACGTCAAAAATGTTCGTCAGACTTTTTCCCATGTTCGGGGCTACACGATCGCATCACCACTACATGCTTATATATATGCATGCACGAGTTAAAGGAAACTTGAGTTGTTCACAGTATTCAGTTTCTCTATCTTCAGTTTTTTTACTACTAAAAGTATAATCTATATAGTTGGATGCACAAATCCTTCTCCTATAGCTACTAGTTATTATTACTAGTGGTACTGGTGTTGCTGGTAGGCAGATGAAATTAAACAATCAGTATGGCTCTCCTATTGCTAGCACCTAGTACGATGTTTCACATGAGATTAAAAAGTATTTCGTTTTCATAAAGTTCGTTGGGGAGGAAATTAGATTCTCTTCTCGGAAGCTAATGGAAGGATGTCGAGAGGTGATGTGACGAAGACGAGACTTGTGCTCAATTTTGAGAACTAAACGCATTAAGTAAGTGACTAATGTGAAAAGTCACATAGAATTGAGTTTGTTTGACTTTGCAATGCTTATAATACGTCTTCCACAACCCCTACAGACGCACACACACAACAGTCAGACAATTACATCGGTATTTAGTGCACATACAGAACTGATGTCGACTTCACCACCAGCCACTTTATTCTATCAATCTGTAGCACACTGTGAATACAAGAATCTGACTACAAGCATGTACTTGTGCCTTATATTAAATTACTATGTGTAGTATTTATACACTTAAATGTGTTCTCCGGTGGCAATCAACGTCGAATGAACTAAAGTCTCCACAAACCGAAGGTGCAGGCCACGTCAAGTGTAAATTAAGTTGGCACACTGCTGCACTTGGTATCTCACTTGGCCACAGTAGTCACAGTAGTCAGTAGTGATCTATGGTACGAGTGAAAGCGAGAGGAGGAGGTGCAGAGGACTGCACCACGAGTCAATCAACATTCCACACTGACTGAAGACTAATTGAGAAGCGGAGAAACACGGTGATCGTGTAAATCTTTAAATGTCAACCAGAGTATCAGGTATACAAATTAGCGTGGAATGAGAGCACACACGAGAGACGACAGCCAAACCATCCGCACTTTATTCCATCGACGACTACAGAGCGACGACAGAGAGAGTGTGCCCTGTCTCCTGCAAATACTTGTCGTAGTATTCGCTATTCGCATTTAGTGGAAAAGGAGTCGGCTTGCCAGGAATTCGATCGAAACTATTTCACTCATACACATTCACTACTTCTACTGCTGCTTCTGCTGCTGCTCTCCGTTCCACTCGGCAATGACTTGAGAGAGTTGCCTTTGACTGTGCACTCATGTCAGCACACTGTCTTATCTTGTCTTCCACACTTCTCAATTATAGTACTAACTTAATTCAACCGAGCGTAATTTCATGTAATGTCCTACTAATGTTTTCCTTTAATACACTGGCCCGTCGCTCTCTTTCTCTCTCTTGCCACTTTTCTCTTCACCAGCCTTAACGTCAAACTCAGACTCTCAATATATTCAGTAATACCGTCCTCTCTCTACTACTATACCCACTCCACACTCAATTCACACTACTATATTTTATATAATAGTTGATAGTAGTAGATACGATTTGATTTCACAGAGATTTCTGTCACTCCTTTAAACAAATCAGTTCAGCTCGTCCGCTAGTATTTATTCCCATTTATTTATGCAACTGATCATTCGATTAATCTACCAAAGGAACGTCTAATCACTCAACTGTCCAATTCCCGTCTATTTAAACTCGTCTCTCTCTCTCTCTTTCTCTATAGAATTCTATAGTTCACAAAATAGTTCCTGTGTCAGTATGCGCCACTGGTTCACCACTCCTGCATAATAATAATACAGAGGAAAAAGCCGCATACAGTACAAAACACACAGATAGGGAGACGAGAGAGAGCAGCGACAGATTCCAGCCAGAACTCTCTGCAGTTGAAGTAGTAAAGTACTGTACGAAACGCTATCCGCTCAATTTCGGTCGGAAATGAGAAGAACTCTCACTCTCCATTCGCAATGAGGTGGTGGTGGTGGAGGGCCGGAGCCTATAGTGCACCGTAGTAGTAATGTGCCGTAATGGGAGAACAAAGAGAGAGCCAGAGATCAAGATAGACGTCGGAGCTCGGTGATAGTCTCTTGATAGTCTCTTGACTAAAATTAGGATCAGTTCTCTCGCTCCGTGTTCTCTTCCTACACTGACATGCAGTGGTACTGCTTCCACCGTATAACTCACTCACTCTCAGTCACAGAGCTCACACTTTTAACTTGTCAGTTGGTAGTAGTGCACACACTAGTGGTGGTGGACTTCTTGGCCGTCCTCTATTCCCTGCTACTAGTTACTAGTAAATAGCGACTCGGCACTGTACTCTGTGTGCTAGCAGTAATGGGAACGTAGTACGTGTCAGTCTCCACGTACTTATTACTACAGAGTATGATTGTGTGTGTGTGTAGTATTCGGTGTGTGCGGTGGTGTCGAGAAATCGTCGAGAGAGTTACTTTAAAGCTATGCTTCTAGAACAGCAATAGGCTGCCGACTGCACTGGCACGGCACAGCCAACTCAGACGCAAAAACTATTTCCCCACATTACGGACGCATGCGATATAATATTATGTTATTCTATGGATGGTCGTCGTCGTTCTCTCTCTCTCGCTCTGACTCTGTACTATGTACCAGCAGTACACTCTTCCTCTACTTCTCTACGTTCCACTACTAATACAACAATGTAACAGCGTATCGAGGTGCTTCTCTCCTCTCCATCTCTCTCTCTCACACACAGAGCTTCCCTTCTTCTCTCACTCTCTTTGTATTCTGACTACAAAGTCCTGGTAACTTGTACGATACGATCCTCAGCTCTCTTCTCTCTCTCTCTCTCTCGTTCTGTGTCACAGAGTGACTATACAGCTTGCACGTACGTACATGGACTTTTACTACTGTGTGAGAGAATAGGAGAAGAAGAGGAGGAAGAAGATGAGAGTCTCTCTGGTCTGTGTGCTGTGGTGCTGGTCGGAGCAGCAGGAGCAGCAGAAGAAGAAGAAGATGAGGCGAAGAGTAGCAGATTCTTTCCTTCGCGCTCACTCCCAGTATTCCATGGTTTCTACAGACGCGGAGCTGGGACTTTGTAATACATGTACAATGTACATGGTGGTAGTAGTATTGTGGGGATTGTATAGAGAAGAAGAAGGGAAGGGAAGCCACTACTATGTACATGGAGTAGATGGAGAGAGGAGCGCGCGAGAGAGCTGTACTACTGCACTAATTCTGTGCCACCATCAACCAACACTCGAGAGACGAACCATGAACATGAACTACTGCCACTTGGTTTGCTTTCGTTTGGTTTTTCATTCTATTCACTCTCGACGAGTCAAGTCAAGCCGAGTCGAGTGAAGTCACTCTCGCTCTTGCTCTACCTAATGCTTCACTTGACTCGAGAGCACCTTTTTCTCTCCTCTCCATACTTTCAGCCAACAGTATTTTCCCAGGATTATTTCTATCCTCTCTGTAACTCAGTCTCTATGTCTCTTACACTAGCTACCACTCGCTCCCACTGACAACAGTGACAAAAGGCTAAGAATCAACCGGATGCAAGCCAACCTTTGCAAACCAAGTCAATGCATGTTATTCAAAACCTTCAAGGAGAGGAGGACAGAGTCAAGAAAACAGAAAACCTACACTGAAAAGTAGGATTCAATACATGAACGTCAGAATACACTAAACCTAAAAACCACACTACAAAGGCTAAATTGTCAAATTGAACATTCATACTTCCAATACAGGGTGACCATAAAGGAAACGCCGATTCTTAGCGAAATTTTTAGAAGCTTTAGAAAAATTTAAAGTGTTTAAAATTTTTTACATGTGTAATTAATTTTTCAAATAATTTTAACATGACAATTTAACATTTGAGAAAATCTAAAGGACGAATTCCTTTGGATATATTACATATTTGAACATTAGATATGCAAAAATATATTCTGTGCAGACGTAAACTTAGAATTTCAATAATAATGCACATATTTCCTGCATTTAAAAGTTAGGCTTCAAATCGTAATCATATCTAACAAGCGGTAAATGAAACACGAGAGAAATTATAAATGATAGTATTTCAAAAAGAATTTTGGAGTTTTCTAGAAGGTACAGATTCTTAAAAAAAGCAATGCACTTCTCCCTGTAGACTGGAATAGACACGAGATAACGGAAGAAAGCACTCACTAGAGTAATACGGGCTTATTTATTATCTATTATGTACCATAAGAGAAATTCATGGAATTCCAACATTTTTCATTCAGGTTTTTTCTCAACAGACTTCCTGTGCCCACTCATACCTTAACCTACTCCGACTAGTAAACAAGTTGTAGTTGCACATGTAAGTACAACTTTAAACTCACAATCAGCTCAATGATTGTAAATGACAATGACAATGATAAATAAAGTATATAGCGGTAACCACAGGGAATTCCTTCTGACGCAACATTTTGCTTCATTCATCCATCTCCTACCCCCACACTCCTTCAAGGAATATACCCACAATTTCCCCAAATTATAACCTTACAATTTCTGTTCTAAAAATAACTTACATCTCCAGAACACATTTTTATCGTTTCAATAAAGGCACGCTTCCACTTTTCACGCAGTTGTAAATGCGAATCTAGCCCACAAACACACGAAAATGCATTTAAACAGGCAAAAACCTGCCTAACAATTTCCAACGATGTACATACTCACAAATGGAATCGATTACATTGATGTTTGGGGATTTATGGATAAGCTGATGATAGTAAAGTTCTACTATTAAATGTCTCAATTTACATTTACGTAGAGGCTGGATGTAGTACAGATAGGTCTGCACGAGGTTGAGATTCTTGGTCAATAATCAATATTACCGTTTACAGCCCCCCATTTCCATCTACATACAGTTTGTAGTCATGTAAGTTGAGCCATTTCCAAAAGTTATTATAACATAACTTGGAGGCGGCCAACGAAAAACTCATAGCCAGTTATTAATGTATTATATATTAGTGTGGCCATTATAAGAACTAATAGTGAGAGTAGATGGGATACATTCACAGAGAGAGAGAGAGAGAGAGAGTCTAAAGGTAAGAAAGACGACTTGAGAGAGGATTCGGCTGAGTTGGAGTATACAAAGGGAAGAAAGTGAATTGGAGGTAACCTTTCTTCGATCCGTACACGAGAATGAGAATGAAGTGTAACATGGGCGCAGTTCATCATTGTGATCACCATCATTACTCTCCCATTGCCGATAATAGAGCGCAGCGATAAATGATTCGGTGATAAGCGTCATCTCATTCAGCCGTCGATAAACCCCTACATTACATTTGTGCTTGACAGGCACGTAATGGTTGCCTGCTTCCTTGGCTCCATGTCCATCGTTTTTATGCTTGTTTTCCCTTCACTATGCACCGAAGACGATCATAATTACTCTTCACTATCCACCATCTTCTACAACACACTTACTTAACTCCCCATAACATTCCTTAGTACTTGCACAGCACTAAAAGTCAAATGGGAATCCATGCACTCACATAATAACACGTCCCTATTTATAATACCATGTCTGCAGTTAGTAAGTACACATCAGTAGTAGTTCCACACATTATATATGTACATGTATATAGGTACTTATTTATGGCAATTCTATTTGATTTCTTATCACAGGGTAATTAATGTTTAAATCATGACTATAAAAAGAGGGGGATGCCTGTGCGCTTCCTCCCTACACCATTACTCTGCTAATGTACAGACGCCACGTACTTATTATGTGCATTACGCAGTGGGAGATTCCAATCCTCTCTCTCTGTTCATAATAATATTTCGCTCCCTATCAATTCACGTATTCAATTCAACTTGTACAAGTGCACACTGATTCAGCACCTTGTACAAGGTTGTACAATCTCTTACAACTGTAAAAATGCCGGGTTCATTCTCACAGTGTATTGCACCCCCTTAGAGTGTGTCATATACATGTGGAGATTGGAAAATAACCCTGCTAACGTTTATACAACGAACCGTGCTTGCACAATCACAGTATTACATTAAGTAATAGGTAATACATACAAGTTGAAAAACAGTAAACTTTGATTTCGTATTTGCATGTATAGCCAAATAAATTGCTACCCTTAATATGGAAATGTATAATACAGATGAAAGCACGCAAATGAATTAGGAAACAATGCGTGGTTTATTTCAATTGGATTGATCTCATAAGCAAAGGATATTGCAACAGATTGTGCCAAATATTAGAGAAGAATAAATGGAAGTCAGATGAATGTGCGAAGGAAAAGAATGAAAGCAAAAATATAGGAATTAGTGGAGATATTGAGGTTCTCAGTAACTAAACTGCCTTAGAGCAGTAAATGCGATATGTTTAGTGACTTAATCAGTAGATAAAAATTGTTCGTTACGAGTGCATTGGTGAAAAGGAGGAAAAGGGGGACTAAATGCCATACTATAACACTGCTTACAGCATAGAAAAGAGACCGAGTATTGATGACAGAGAAAGAATGGTGGAAGATTGGAAAACGAGCGTTTAATTAGGGTGTTTTGTGGCAGTGCGGAAAAAACAGTCTCAACTTATTATCTATATTGTGTATTGAATGTGTTGATGGTGGGTCTGGTGTGGTGTGAGCAGTGAGCCGTGGGCGACGGCGAGTAGCACAGGAATGCCATCCAAGTGGATAGAATGGCCGAAGTGAAATTCGTACGGGTTGATGAGTTTTTAGTGAGCAGAAGCCTTTTAATACAATTGAAGGATATATATAAGACGGTCGAGTTATCACGTGTTACGAGCGATTGTTAGGATTCTATTGGCCTGCTGAGAGCGGGGTTTATGTGAATGGTTAGTGCAGGGGATATAATGATTGTCATCAAGCTCCATAATGCGGGCATTAGAGTGCAGATGACTCTATCAATCGAAGGACATTGGGGTGCTCAAGTGCTTCAAGAAAAGGTAATTCCACCGAATCACGTCTCAGAATGGGAATCGGCTCATAAAGTGACTATAAAACTAAAATAAAGAAGTGAGCGATAATTTTTCTCTACCCTTGATCATTACAAACATCAACGAAATTGCTTCCACCAATAGTTCCACTCCTGCCGCCGCTCTCCCACTGCTACTCCACACCCGTGCACACACACTCACACACAATCACACACACCGATATACCTATATGCTGCTCTATTTCTCATTACTGTTTTTAATACGTATATTGCTACATGTAGTTAAACCGCGTAGTGTTCCTCCAACGGGTGAACACCGGCCGAGGAAGAAGAACCAGTGCAATCCACTACGACGAAATCGTTCGCACTCCAAACTATAACAGTGTCTGCTGACGAACTAAATGTCCTAACTACAGCAGTTCACATACAGAGAGAGAGAGAGAGAGATTTGAGTAGAACACATGCTCCACCTTTAAATACCTTTCTTAAAAACATTTCTACACGTCAACTGTACTTATTTTCTATGGTTGAAACCGAACACTACGGAGCACAATAAAAGGAGAATTAAAGACTTGATCGACAGCAGCCAGAGGAATATTCTAGCTAACGGTACGAGAGCCACAGTCTACTTACTGGTACACCAGTCCGTAGTAGTAGACGAGGCTTTGGACAATTCTCCAAAGCAAAATGGCCAAGAACACACTTCAACTAACAATTAACCGAGTTCACGATACGGTTACATTGAGTATTTAGACTTTTGCTCGTGCACAGGGGATTCTACCAGTGGCGCTGACAACAAATTTCTTAAGAACGCACACGGAATTGAATGGCTAAATATTTACCAGCAAGAACGTAGATGTACGTATAAATTAAATCCTGGATGAATTTCAAGTTGGTTCTAATATAAATAAAACGGTAAAGTTAAAGATATTTTATATCGTTATATTAGCTATGGTCGTATTATAATTTAACACGTCAAATTTAAATTATTCAACGACGGTTTGCTAATTTGACATAATTGATACAATATTTTAGTATGCTTTTATATATCACTGTTACAAACAGTGAGAGGAAAGGGGCAGCAGTCTGCTTAGTGGCCGAGTATCCTGGTTGCTGTAGACTGTAGACACATACACACTTACACATCACCCAGCATGAGAATGAATAAAAAAGGGAGAACAAAGCATAAAAGACATGGAAAAGTGCATAAAGTTTCTCGAGTCGAGGTCCTCAAGGCATTCTTATGTTTCTATTATGACGGCCATGGAGTCAGCCGAGTAGATCGTATCGGTGAAAGTAGACGAGAGATGAATTTCCTACCAACTGCGGGCATTTCTCTTCTCGTAGTTCACCGAACGGAAATCTCAACACAAGTCAATGTACAACACACGTGCAAAATTTCACACAATGCTAAATTCAAACTTTCAGCTTTAATTTTCTACCATAACTCCAACAGGGATTCTCTCGCCTCTCATTCCCCTCGTTTTCATAACAAAATAACATTAGAACATTTTTAAAATCTAAAATTTCAAGCTATATTTAAATTAAATTGAATAATTCAATTTTAAAATTGAAATGTGGATTCTCTAAAATATTACTTCTAATAATGAGAGTCACACATTAAAACATCGAAGGGTGGTGTGGTGTGAATTGCTGACAGTATGAATTGCTAAGCGTTGAGATTCCCTGAATCAAAGCTGATTCGGTATGGGTAGTGGTGCGAGTGGTGCGAGTGGTGAGAGTGGATGAACATATGTACAGTAGGCACTGTGTACATATCTTCGAGCGATGTTTTACAAGCTGCATTGTATGTATGGTAGCAGTATGAATCATAGTGAATAATGGAGCAAAGAGAGAGCGAAAAGTTCAGAGGATGCCACAGCAGAGTTCTTGACTGGCCCCATCTCATCTCATCGACTTCATAAACAGACTCTTTTATAGCCCCCTACGTATCTACCCAGTTGGGAATAAAACAATTTGAACATCAAAATTGAACTACTAAACGACTAATGGGAGAAAATGTTTCGAGCTCCGAATCCCTGATAATCTCACTGCACCATCTTCATACTGTGCGAGCAAAAGCCGAGAAAAAGGCAGCCAAATAACAAAAGTCATCGTTACAGCCAAAGAGGATGCAATAAGAGAGATGTGTGCATCTATAGTGGTAGTAGGTCTTTCACACATAGACCACTACGGGGGAACAGTGTGCGGGAGGACAGCAGAAGCAAGAGCAGAAAAGTCTGCGGTTGGAGATGAATCTTACTGTTGTGTACACAATCCTTCAGACTATACATCCCTTCTACTCTTAACTTCAGTTGATTCACACAGTCTTTTAACTCCCACTGTATAATAATACAGTCCATAATAATGCCTGGTAGACTGTTACCGAGGCACAGACCCTGGTAGAATAGTAGTAAACTTTTAGTGTGTATTTCACGTCGCCCTTTTCCACCCCATCCAATTCAACCCACTGTCTATGCGTAATGTACATTTACCGGTACTTTCCTTTAATACCGTATAGAACCAATGCTAACAGCTTACAGGCAATAGCAAGAGGCCAGTCGGCACGTACCATGAGCCCGTGAACACAGAAATTTTGTAAATCGCGGGCTTTCAAAATATGACTTTACAATGAGAATCAATTTTCCATGGTTTACTGTGCCATTTAAAATAATGTGCACCAATTATGAATTGGATTCAGGGGAAGTTATTAACGATTTTAGTATAAAAGGTTTAACAGCACTTGAGATTGAATGTTTCAAAAATTGTTTCGACAGAATTGGCCATATATTTTTTGATGAACATTGTTTATCCCCCTGGATAAGTTAACGACTGTTTTTGTGCACATTATTATTATTTTGTTGGCTTGTTTAAGAGCCACAAGTTAGCTACATTAAGCACCATTTTATAGGATGAAAAGGGAGCAACATGGATACCAGTAGGACATGGTAATTATAGGTAAGATTAACGACACATGGTATTTGGTGTTTAGGTGGCGGCCTTGTGCATGTTCAGCATCGTAGTAGATTGTAGTATTAAGTATGTTGGCAGAGAAAGTCTGCTCTCTCACTTGGTGCTCCTTCTTGTTATTGACTGAAATCTCAGAGTAGTAAATAAGTAGATTCCCTGGCCATTTTGTGCACAATAACTATGTGAAATGACTTGCCTACATGCCGGCCTGCTTTATGACCCTATCACCAATGAATAGTACCTTCTGCTCGGCAATAGTTCATGTCTCCCCAGTCAGCCCTACAAGGCACATAAAAGAAAGACAGACGAACATAACAGGACACCAACAAACTGCACTGTCTCTTATTATTATTGTCTCTTTTCACACATTACTTGTACAGAACAGAATGGAAGTGGAGATGTTTTACATCAAAGCTCTGAACGTCTACAAAAAAACATGTTGCAATAATATGACTCTGTTGTGCCAATCTGGAACGCAATTTCAAAGACTTCCTTTTCTTTCACAAACACAAAAATAACTTTCTCGACGAATAACAATGTATAGAAATGTTTTAGCATTGGGATATTTACCCCGTTTTTTGCCACATTATTTGTCATTACTTTCTATGGGTAAAATAATTACAAAGAATGTCAAAAGAGTGGTATTTTTTTTCTATGCCGAATAATACAACAAATCAAGAATCTTTTATTATTAACATTCGATGTGAAAGCATCTGTTATGAAAGGACCTGACACTAATGTGTGATTGTATTATGTGTTCTATTATGTAAACGTAAATTACTTGCTTAGTTTTTTCTCTATTATGTTGGAAAGTGGCGAATTACACATGTAGAATAATTGTTACTATTTAGTATATATTTATAGATATGAAAGCAACGACTTTCAGACTTTCTGAATCAGATTTTTATGACCGATGAAGACTTACATAAAAGGGAGAAAAGTTGTACAGGTCGAATAGATTGGAATAAAATTTCCCATTAACTTCCATTGTGAAAGCAGAATAACAACGTCATTAAAATTCTGATTGAAAGCATAAAATAAAGTGGAATATTTACTGCCTGATCGTAATTCTACGTTGTGGAAATTTTATAGAGTTAGCATAAAATTCGCCACAAAAACAGATCTATTCTAAGCTACAGAGAGGACTTGAATCTTAACGGTAATAAAAAAAAACTCCTCTAATTTGGTATTTTGTATCTGAATTTTGTTTTGAATCCTGTTGCCTGCAAGCAACATAGACTATTTGACTACTGTCATCTGAGCTGTGCAAACCGTCAAATATTTTACATGTGTCCCCAACACCAAAAATAATGCGAAGCAACAACGCAACACAGAAACATATTGAAACATATTGAAAGAGCTGTCGACACTGTTGGCAAATAGTTAGTACGTGGCCTTGTGTATACGTATTAAAAAGCTGAGAGAGAGAAAGAGAGAAAGAGAGGAGGAAACGAAATGAAGCGATGAAAGAATAATGTAGGCTTTCTGGCATTCTGTGGGGAGGAGAGTCGATTGGTGGCAGCAGTTAGTTAGCAAGCAAAGCTTCATACCACCACCATCCACTAACTACTAATAGTTTGTAATGGAGAGTATTTAGAATGCATTGGCTTAAAAACATATATTTCATCCTATGCTTCAGGTACACATTAAGCAGAGTAACTATTGTCGTATCAGTCGAGTGCAAGCAGCACGAAGTGAACGCCACACAGTTCACTGAATGAGAGAGAGAGAGAGCATTAATTCGTGGCCAAAAACAGCGACTGAGAGAGAGAAACAGTCATTAAACGTGGAGAGTTTCAGCGACTGCAGAAGGAAAGTGGGAGCAGTTTACGACAGCAGTCATCGTCGTCGTCTAAGTTCTTTGACTACTCTGCACACAATGTCAGCTTCTCTGTGTGTGTGTGTCTCACCTCGCACCACCACCACCACCACCACCACCACCACCACCGCCACTCCACTAATGCAATACGGAATGAGTCTGGAATGGGGGCTAATAAGTAACTAAACGTAGTGGGGAGCTCTCTCCCTGTTATGTTGGTATGTAGTGTACGTATCGCCATCCAAGCAATTAACATGACATAATGAAACGGAGGAAATGATCGAATTGCTCCGTTAATATATCTCTACGGGCAGTGTAAGTAGTAAAGATGTGACTATTAGTGAAAACATAGTGGCAGTTGTTTACAATGTGCAGCAGCAGCGGAGAGTACTGGTTACAGGCCAGACGGAACCGGACCACAGTGGAAAAGGCGACCCACACCACCAACACTGCTGCCTGCCTGCCTACTTTACATTATAATGCTAAAGGGTAATAAAATGGCTACGTAGACATTTGCAGGAGCCGACCCAGTGTCTGACTCTAATACTAGCAATTTAACAGCACTGCTAGTACTATGCTGCAGCTAGTACACACGTAGAGACCAAGAAATAGAGAGAGAGAGAGAGAGAGAGAGTACCTTCAGGTTTCCCTTCAAAAGTCGTCGTAGTCGTCGTGAACGGCTCTCCTATATACTAAATACTCGTACATTGGTAGTTCAGGGCATGCAATGTGAATGGTGATGGAGACGGCAAGACCATAAAGTTAATGCAGACTATTTTGCGTGTTAAATCCTCATAATGTTGTTCTTAGGGGAAAAGTAAAATTGATGTAGAGACATTGTGAAGCCCGTGCTACGTATCGACTTGGCTTTTTTGCGACCCCCTTTCGCATTGCATGAAAATCGGGCATAAATAGACTGCTGCTCTGTACCCTGCTGCTGCCGCTGACTCTATTCCCTACACGTATACATACAGCCAAGGTTTATAATCAAAGGATCAGCTTACTTGCAACAGAACACTAAGAGCCGCTATTACCACTACTATTTACTACAACTAAATACAACTGCACGCAGACAAAATGCCTACTTTTACCGCCACTTTCCATCAACTATTAACTGCTCACAATGATATGGCTCTCTCTCTCTCCCTTTCTGTACTACTCGCCGTCCCAACTCCATGAATATATTTACAGACACATTATATATATAGAGAGAGAGAGAGACTGCATGCACGCTCTCTAAGACTTTTTTTTATATAAAAGTACATACAATCTGCAATATTCGCTATATTTATATATATTGTGTGTGTAAAAACTCGTAGGAAGGTGCATGCCATGCATTATAGATGAATACAAATACATTGCCTATAGGTTATGCAGATTACACTTTATGTTTCATGCTGAGATCTGGCTGAGAGGCAAGAAGAGCTGAGAAGACTAGAGCGCTTCTCACAATCTACTGCCACTAATAAACTATATAGCCTGCCTGCCTATATAGTACAGAATATACATAGTTATATAAAGTGCATATGTACTGTATGCAGGTTTTGCACAGGAATGTAGCACAGAGAAGATACGGTGAAGTGCGGCCACAAGTCTTACTAAATGCCTATTAGAGCTGAACACAAGGCTCTCTCGTTTCCCAATCTAATCTTCTTCTCATTCGGTAGCTCGTCTCTGGCTCCGTTGATGCGCCAAGACTCACAATCAAGGTAATAGAGACATATCAGTCTTGATGCAAATGTCTGCGAAGGTTCATAAAACAATTAAGCGTCTGCACTTATCACGGCCCCAAAACAAAGTGTATGCCAACGGACATAATTTACACACAGAGAATGGGAATGGGAGAGAGAGAGAGAGAGAGAGTCTACTGTCTTTTCGGAATGCAGAAGTGGGTTTGGTGCCAGTGTCAATGGAAATTAACATTTCCAGCAATTAGACAGCCAACTGCAACTCTAAGTATAGAATCCCACAAGACACTTTTACAAATCGCCCTTTAACATCCTCGTTCAAATACTTCTGTGTGAAAGTGGGAAAGTAGCACGAAGACAACGAAAGGAAAGTTCACTTCTTTCCACTGGTGAGCCACTTTCTCTCAAAAGATGTTTTCATTCTTTCGCTATCTTGTCTCGTCTACTATTCCTCCAGATTACACTCGACTACAGACTAACAGAGATCGAACGCATTAAAACCATAGCTCTACTAGTAATATAAAAAAATAAAAGTCTGTATGCATTTGCAGTAATAGTAATCACGCTACAAATATATATCTTTAGAGCGGACACCGGGAAAGGAGAATAACACAATAATATATTCCTTGCACACAGACACGTACACAGACACAGAGAGCGAGAGCGAGAGAGAAAGAGAGGAGAGAGAGAGAGACTGCAGTAAAGTGAGTCAAGTCTCGTCCATACCACTATATCTGTTACTCTCAATTAGAATTAGGAGAAAGTGCTCGAGTAATTTCTGTTGGTCAGGGAGTGCTTTGTTCATCAAGACTGCTCATTCACTTGTCTTCGTTTCCACGCTAACTGTCTCTCGTGGGCTGGAGGTGGATGTGAATGTTTTGGACTAGAAACACAGACGCAGAAAAGGAGAGAGAGAGAGACTTCAGCATCTTCACTTGATGATACTCTCGGTGGCTCCACTACCTCCATAATAATACTAGCACGACTCCTACTCCCCCGGTATACACATATCATAGATATCCAGTTGTATGTCTTTTGTACTCTGCCGTCGGCTCTGCTTCACTCCATTCTTCCCCATAACTCCCTTTGTTTCCCACAAACAGCGATCAATACCACAATCTTTCATCATTCCTCATGTAGACTCTGTTTACTTTGATCTGCCGTCTCACTGGCCTGGCCGTCCTGACTTGCATTCACCCCACTCTGTACTACTACGTACTTTCACTACTATGCATGCACTGTGTGCTCACAAGTATTGACTCAAGGAGCGAGTGAGAGTGAGCTGTAGTCATAAGAAGAAGACGGGATGACGTCGGAGCATAAAACAACACACCTTCTCCCTACAAATCGCCTTAAACAATTCATGAGTGAGTCAGAGTGCATGTATACAGCAATCAGCTCAAGACAAGAAGAGTCAAGTCAGGCCAACGCCATGTATGTATAACGTGGAGAAAGAAGACGAGTGAGCACGGCCGAGAACACAAGCTGACTACCCCAACTACAAGAGAACGTGGCGCACTGTCTTACATAAATACATCCATAAACATCGCTCAAAGTTCACGTACTGTTCCCAGCACATCACTAAATTCAAGTTGCATTCTCCCCGTTCCCTCTCCACATTCTTTCTGTACATGTTCATGTCGTCCTGTCTGTCTGTCTGTCTGTCTCTCTCTCTCTCTCTCTGTGCATCAGTTGCAGTGGGAAACTATCAAAGTGAAAGCACTAATATCCCTGCACCACTACAATATAGATATGTACTATAGGGTACGATATACTGTGAAATGTTGGCATTTGATGTCAGAAGAGTGAGTTGAGTACTCATGGTAAAATCTTCACCTGCCTTCGGAACACGAAGAGTGAGAGAGACGACTTCTACACCATCATCAACAGTCTCATACAAAATTAACGAGCATCACTAACTAAAATTAACACGCTTTTACCACCACCGCACGCTCTCTCTCTCTCATTCTCTCTCTCCGTCAGGTAGCTTGGTAACCGTGAGCACCGTTTGTTCTGGCACATTAAACAGAGCCCGGCTAAATATTGTAGGGAATTCTTGTAGCACTGAACGAAGTACATGTGTTTTAAAAGGGAACACTGTTATGAAGACTTGTCTCTTTCCACGACTACCACAAACATCAAAAGTGTGTAAGCCTGTAGGGGTGACTGAATCCATCATCTTACCTGCATACAGTGATTAAGTTCAAGTTGAGTGTAGCCACGAATGGGAGACAGTTCCGCGGCAAAGGGCCATAAGCTCCACGTACTAGTTCTTGACTTTCCTGTGTAGAGGCGAAGAGACAAAATCCATTCTGCTGATCCACGTCTCTCATCTCTCACTCTCTCTCACTCTCTCTCACTCTCTCTCGCTAAGCGCTTTTCTCTAATAACGAGCAGCAGATATGGTGAAAGCAGGAACTAATGCTTTCTTTATTAGGTGTTTCATGCGTTATAGTATTCCCTACGGCTCACAAGTCACGGCCAATTTTTTCTTCCCCACCGTCGATTTCCATTTCATTTCAGCTCCTCTTTTTTCCTCTAATATTACATCGCGTGATACGTGGACACTTTTCTCCAAACACTGAGCTAACTATATACACACTTACATGTATGACGAGTGTGATATTATAAATGTGCTATAAGGAACTATAGAACGATTTGGTTCTTTGGAGTACTAGAATTTATAGGAAATAGGCAGTTTTTGTGAGCAGAGTGGTAGTACAGTGAGTGAGCTCAACTGGATCACTCAGAATCAGTAACGGCGATTGAGCCCGAAGACTTGCACATCACATGGATATATCTAGTCATAGCATAAGATAAGATAACACAGCCAGTGAACTGAGAAAGGAGGTGAGCACGAAACAGTATTGAGCAGGAAAATCATATCAAATCTCGTCCTGCCACCCAAACACACAAACCAAACCCAAACAACTCAAGGCTTTCTCCGAAAGCATTCTAACAATCACGAGTGATTGACAGGTCGGCCCTTACCTTGTCCGCGGCACACACTCGGTGCATAGTGCATTTTTGTGCCACTGTCATACATTTCGCCCTAAAACGTGCAATGCACAACTAAAAATCCTGCCTTTCCCTATGTTGAGGACAGAATATCAGAGAGAGGTAGTAAAAGGTGAACTAAATATGAAACCATTGACTAGGAACACTAGTCCAAATTTTGTTCTGGTGCGTTTTGTGAATTTTTATGCGAAATATTTAATATCTTGATTTATTCTAATAGTGTTTTTACGGAATGTCGTTCCAGGCGCTAGTAGCTATTTTCTTATTATCTTAAATCGGGTTTACTAATGCTTATCCATATGTGGCAGAGTACCAGATATGCATATATAATATTTCTAAATTATGAACATGAACATGTTAACGGCGTGGCGGTCAAAGACCACGAACATTGTATAATATATATATAGAATATGGAAATATGTGGCAGAGAGTGTGACGATATATTTAATAAGGGGTAGCCCTTTATGTGGGTGATTGTGATTCGTGTTACGTTCTTGGAAATATCTCGTCAGAAAACAAAGCAATGGGAGCGACGAGCGTGACTGAAGATTGACGCGGCTTGGCTTGCCCAAGCGTTTTAATGGAACAAGTTTGTCTCTTATCTTGAGTAGTTGAATGTTGAATGTCCGACGTCATTACAAATGTGTTGTCCACTACCTGCCATGTCTTTCATTAAATTGTAAAATTACCACACGACTACAAGAAATCCCTACCTCTAGGAGAGTTGTGAATGCACACCAACAACGTTGGGCCGCGCCGAGAATTAAGAATGGATGCGCCCATGTAACTGGACATATATAAATAAGAAATCTCTAATAACGCTCTCAAGATAATGAAGAAATACTAAGAAGAAATTACAAATGCTGTACTTCTCAGTGGACAGTATCACGATTTCCGTACTTACCCAAAGGAATCAAAATTTAAGATTTCCGAAATTAAGAAATTTGGGTAAGCCGTTGTCGATCATTATCATGTCAGTCCATTGTAATGCCGGATGTTTTCTACTCTAGTATTCACCTTGACAGGACAAATTGCGTTTATCCGTGTTTCTAATTGCAGCAGCCTTTCTTATGTACGATTTCTATTATTTACACTAAAGAATATAAGAATTTAACCACAGCAAAGAAACCAATTTTTTCACAAATTTTCCTGGTGACTGGAAACATTTTAGAAAAGTAGATGGCGCTCCGACCAATCACAATTTACACAGGTCCACTGTCTCCACACTTCAAGTTTGGATATTCTTTGAACAGATTTTCTCTGTTAGCATTGTGAATTTTTAGTGAACGGATGAAAGATATCGGCGACAAAGTTCAGTTTGTGCTTTGGAATTGAGTGATGCAATGTTCTACATCAGGAATATTCCATAAAAGGAATAAAAGACTGAGATTAACCATCAATGTAAATACTTGTATAATCCTTATAGATACTGAAGAAAGTTTTGGGGACTCGAGAGAAAATGAAATTGTCAAGTACCTTTGAATATCGCAAAATGCAAACAACTTAAAAAGTCAACTAGGTCGTTGGCTGGTTATTTTGACTTTGCTTTTTTTACATGGGCTTTAACTTCATTCACTTGAAGAATAAGTTGAAAGGAGAAGAACAGGAACAATGTGAACTCCTTTATGTGCACATTGAATATCAGCATGGAAATAATATTGTGGTGTTACTGCTACATTCTTCATTAAGATGTAACATGTGTGGGCTAGCCACGTAAACATAGAAAAAGATGAAAGTCTAAGATGAAGCCAAAAGAAAGCTGCACTACGCAACCACGATTACTGAAAAGAGCATCTATAGCATAGGCGAGGCACAGACGAGGAGACAGAAAGTTGGAGGAGGATCAGTGAAAGCTGGAATGAGAGAAACCTGACACGATCCAGCACACGATGAGTAGAAATGGGAAGTGGTGGAGAGGAAAGCTAAAGATTTTCTCAACGTAAGTATCGCCGAGACAAATAGTTCGACTATACACACAGATAAGTACATAATATGCAGAAATAGAAGTAGATTGCTTTGGTGGTTACACAGGATATTATTATATAAGGATTCGCTTATAAGGTAGACGGGCAGATGCAGTAAATCATTTCAGCCTATTCAGCTAAATAGAAAGAAGAGTGAGTGGAGTGTGTGCCCCGAAGCAGATAGCAACAGCAAGTTGGACATGCGAGAGTAAAAAATAAGGTAAAATTAGAGCTCAGATGTATTTGCCACGATAACTCAATCTTGTCGTAAATTCAGTTTGCTCTCCCGCTCCCACAAAGAACAACCAGAAAGAACGTAATCACTTTTCAAGTAATTTTACTTCAAATCCAATCCACCACTAACTCCTAGTTGTATTTTCATCTACCGCAGAATTTCCGTCTGCATGCAATGTGTGTTCGTGTGGATACACGATCCGAACTTTATATTGATCTGCCATGCCAGTCTTTTCATCTGAGGAGCAGCCGTGTGAGTGAGTGAGTGAAGCCAAAAGCAAACCAGCTCCAGTGGAAAAATCTAAAATAATACTTCACACAGGAAAAATCCGTTCGCAACTAGTACCCCCATCTCACACTCCATCACATTACTCGCTTACTGTCATAGGAAACGTATGCAATCAAGTCTGGCACGTCCGTATTCATCTTACTCTCTTTCTCCTCTGCAGCCTTTACAAATAGAGTCCCACACAGCCTAAAAACTACTTACACGATTCGCCCTCTTTCATTTTATAACCTTACTCCCTAGATTTAGACTCTTAACTCCTCACTTTGATTTTGAAATTTGATTTGGGTATTTTCTGCTTCAGATCGATAAAGAAACTTTTCCCTCTAAAACATGGCTACTACAAATAGAACTCATGTCACCATGCACACAGCTTCCTGTCAACCAAGCTAAAATCTTGAACCATTGCGGGCCACACTTTTCACATGGAAACTTTTTACCACGCGAATTTTTGCTGGCCAAGTTTTTATGGGGCTTCATGAATTTCATTGATTGATTGTTAAATGCATGCATGTTAAATGGTGCCCCTTACTAACCAGCCCCGTAAAAATTCTGCCTCGCAAAATGAGTCACTCTTTTCCCAAGACTACTGACAGGAATTTGTTCTCTCAATATTCGCATCTAGAGAGGGAAGCTACAGTAAATTCATTTAAAAACTATCTTTCACTCACCATGTAAACGTAGTAATATTATTTGTTAGTGGAAAATTTAATATGTCACCGAGTAGAAAAACATCTACAGTCTCCTAATGGAGATATTGCATGAATATTAGACACAGAGAAAATTGAACTCTCTCCTTTTGCAATGTTTTAGCATTCTGACTTTGCTGTTAGAAAATACACACATATAGAACATAGACACAGGAAGTCGGCTCCAGTTGCTCCGTAAACATATATAATGCAAAAAAAAACGTATAAAAAGAGGCTGGAGATTTGAAGAGAAAAATGTATGGAAAGTAAATAGCCATGACTGGATGCAATCTGTGTCTGTCAGTAAAGAGAAGTGGATTGGATTGGAGTCAATACAAGTTTATCCGCTTACATCGAATTTCAGAAATCTGTCAAGCGTTGAAATAATTTCCTTTTCCAGGATCCTCTCAAATCAGCTTAAGATTTGCTTCCTGTGTACGATCCCTCTCATCCTTTCATTCAATCCTTTCCTACTTATCGCATACATATCGCATACTCTTCTATATCCCGTGCTCTATTCACTCACTCACTCACTCACCCACTCACTCTCTCTCTCTCTCTTGAATGTTCATTCTTTTCTTTTTCTGCCTTGTTTGGCTCTTTCTAGGTGCTTTCTCTGTAAAACTGGTTGCCTATCAACCGGCAGCCCCTCAGTACCTGCACAGGCAACGCAATCTCTCTTTCCTTACAGCATAGTGAAGCGGGTGAGTCAATATAAGGAAAATGTCTTTGTAAAATACAAATAATAAAAAAGGACATGTACACACACAATGAGCAGCACTGTGTCTCCAAGCATATAATGCACTTCAAGCCATGCTATGTACTACTGCTACACGAATCTGTTTACTGTGAGCACAGACGTGCATTTCTCTCTCCCTGCTATATCACTGTACACATGTGTGGCTATTGTGTACAAACATAATAGAGAATCGTAATATTGCACAAGACTCGCTTTTCCACTGGAAATACAGGAGAATTCCGGAAACCGCTTTTATGAAATGGATGGAGATAGAGCCTTCCTTTGTAGTTTGTGTGTACAGAACGTCCTCACTGATGACTGTGCAATGGGAACGTGAACAGATACACGCTACTACATAGCTTAGAGACTGGGTTCGGGCAGAAATGCTCTACGAGTCAAGAATGAATCTTTTGCGTGCTTACACATCCATACTACTCTGAATGAATATGCTTTTAGTTTTTTCCTGGGAGGCTGTACAGCACGCGGGGTATTTACGCGTCACATTAGGCTGCATGAACGGATATTCTGTAATGTAGCCACTAAGGCATTGCTTGCGGAGCAGCAGCAGCAGCAGCAGCAGCATCACAGCACAGCATCCTTATTAGAAGAGCTGATTGTGAGTGGAGCTGACTGAGTTGAGTGAAATGACTTTCTGCTTCTCTTATCATCAAAGCGAACCAGAGCCCAGGCCAAAGGAAAGGAGCAAACGAAGTAAGTAAGCGCATCTCCAGTACACACAGAGAAACACAGAGAATGAAAAAGAGAGCGAGAGAGAGAGAGAGAGGAAAGAAACACAAGAACATAACAACCTCTTTATATTAACTCGCTCTGCAGACTTTTCAATTGCGATACTTTTCACAACTATCATCATCACTTAAACTTCACCCTTCATCTTCATCTATTTATATATATATATACACTCTTTCTTCCTCCTTTCTTTTCTCATCCCATTAATCGTCTTCCTACAACTCTTCCTCTCGTAGTGCTTTGTTCAAATACTTCATATCGTGTTCCAGTGCCCCTCCTATTAACTCTTGTTTATATAAACTTATAGGTGAAGAAAAGTGTGTTATATGAGTCCACGAGAATGTTAACAATTAAAGTCAACCTGAAGATAGTCCCAATTTGATAAAGACTCGAGGAAAATATAAGTAGTTATTGTCTCAGAGTCTTTTCACATCCTTTTCCCTCTTAATAATTTGCTAGATGCTATTTTCAAAGAAGAGAACTACTAAATTTCCGTGTTAATACTCCGTTCCGTAAATACTCAAAGGAATATCGTGATTGAGCCTCTTTCGGATTTCTAAAGAGAGAGACAGAGAGAGACAACAAGAGAACTGAGAGAAGAGAGAGACAGTAGACAACAGCCAGAATAGAAATTAAATTAATTACACGAGCATTCGCTTTAGCGTCACGACGAATCGTTCGTACGTGTGCACATTACGTATAGCCACCTTAAATTAACAACAAACCTCAGCTATGCATCTTTTACCGTGGAATTCCCATAGCAATTATTGCTAGTCGGTGGCAGACCAAGCCTGCTGACCAGGCCACAGCAGCATCCACTCATTGCGTCCGATGAAAGAGAGGGAATTAAATGCGAAATGGAAGTGAAGTTTGGTAGGCAAGGTTTCAACACACAGACTATACATATATATACATATATCTAGGAATTTAATGGCTTTGTTCAATAAACCAAATAATCATTTAGTTTGGGTCTACGGAGAGAGAATTCATGGGAAATACGTAATAGGTATCTGTATTTACAGATGTAATAGTCAAATGAGATTTTCTCATCTTTGCAATATCTGTTGGCTCTGGCTGATGCGGTGAATGAATCGAGAACGGAACAACAGAACAGGGGATATTGGAGGAGCTTTCATGGTGGGAGAGATTGGCGCTGTGCACTACTAATAAAAGTAGACTGATTCCTTTTCCCACAACGAAGATTCGAATGTTAATAAAACAGGACATTTGGGTGGCTCCAGGGAGATATTCCTGAGAAATAATCTAATCACTAGGAATTTTGCATTTCACCTATTCGAGAGAGAGAGAGAGAGGGTACGTAAATACAAGGGTAGAACAAGCACGACTTACTTGGATTAATGTTTATGAAATCTGGCCTCTCTCTCTCTCTCCCTACCACTTTCTAATTTAGTGCTGAGCTTACAGCTTTAGCTGATCAGCTCAGCCGAGATGCCCAGACTAAACTAAGAGCGAAACCAGAGCAACGGACGAACCGTTAGTAACAGGCAAACGGCAGTCTGTGCTAACGTATAAATAAATTCCCAATAATAACATTCACTCACGCACTCACTCACTCTGTATTACAAGAAGAAATGCACATTTAAAATATTCGACTCAGTCTCAGCCACCTTACTAATTGGTGGCTAGAGAGATAGAGAGAGAGAGAAAGGCTGAAGCCTGTTCTTAATATGTACTCAAACTTGGAGCAGAGTGGCTCTCGGAAGACTGCTGAAGTCTGGAGAGTGTGTGCGCGTAAATTACGACAACAAATAAACAACGAAGCCCAACCATCCACTAAATGGAGTAAATTAAGTAACGGAGAAATTACCAAATTTTATTAGTTCCGACGTCTCTATCCTCTTCCTCTTTATGTCCACAATCAAAACACGAAAGAAGTCGTCAGCAGTTGACGGCTGTCTGCAACTCTTTCTCATAGATATAAAAATTCTAAACGAAAACTACTTTTTTTTCCTTCCAGGTCACCGCAACATATTTTTTACCATTTTATTCTTTTATCGATCTGAGGCTTTTTCGTTGGGTAGACTGTCAATAAATGTTGATTACCTGATTGCATTAGAAACTATAGCTTTAATACTGAAAATTCAAACAGTAGTATTTATTTGAACTCGTCGTAAACCTTCGCTTTAAGATTTTTTCGAGGTCAAGGGCACTGATGACCTTACTCGTACGTTTTCTAGACGAATTTCAATCTTGTCGACTAAGAAATGTTCCTCTTTTCACTGCACTGCAAACAGTTCAAAAAATTTACACATATAAAATAAGTTCTATTTTAATAAAATGGGTATCTGCATAACCTACATGTATAAATATGTGAAAATCGGAAAAGTTTCTAATGAAAACTTCCTAGGAACACGATATGGGTGTGTTTGCCTTTTAGGTACATACAATATTGTCACAGATAGAGAAGGGAGTGAGGGCTTTCAGTCAACATAACACACACACACGTGAAGAAGGAGAAACTTTGAAGTTATTCGGGCATTATTGTGAAATTTGTTCCAAACATGAGAGCAAACTGTAAAAGTGAACTGGTGAGTGAAAAGATTATTCCTCTATGCTCGCAGCTCCTCAAACAATTCCGTTTACTTGATGACACAACTTCCCACAGCACTAGCCGTACTACATAATTTAGTATATTGAAAGTTGTCCAAAGCATCGCCGCCGCCGCCACCACCACCACCGCCGCCATCGCTTCAATTCCAATTCAACTCTACAGCCACCTCCTAATGGAAACTCACATTATCCGAGTCTCTCCCTTCTATCACTACATAAAAGTAGGCATTTATTATTCCACCTACATACACACCTCTCTTGTAAGTCACTGGAGAAATCTTTGACGAAAGCTTTACTATAAGTACTACGATAGCACGTTTCTATTTATACTTAGTAGCCAGTTAATAGTAACACTGTGTCCTGTAGCCACGCTTATTGTGCTATTCTTCGAAATATGTTTGCATGTATAAATATATTTACCTTCTGTGCTGCTTTCATTTCATCAGGTATACTTAAATAACTAGAAACGAGCAACCGGACACAAATCCAACGAGGGAATGGTTACGAGGGAAGAATGTACATTTAGTGAGCTACAGGCTTATATAGGCTCAATAAAACTGCCCCCATAATCGGATAATCCGTCTGCTCCCAGAAATGATATTAATTGCTCTGTCGGGCAAGGAAATGCTCCCGCAAATTGATAAGTTATTTTCCATGGCTGTACACTAATGCACTGCTGATGCACAAAGTCAAGTCAACTCATGACATGGAAAGAAAAGCCATTAAGTCGAGCAAGTATCCACCACCAACACTCATAGACATACACTCATACCAGCAACAGCAGAAGGGAGAGAGTGAGAGTGAAGAGGACAAGACAGGATGGCAAATCTGTGGATCTGGATTTAATTCGACTAAAATACTAAAACATAAGTCCATTTCTTAAGTCTAGAGTGTCGTGGAGGCAATTGCGTAGGCAATGTCGCTGGAAATTCACTTAGCAGTCACAATGGAATCATGTCGCGCTCCAGGAAACATCATAAATGCATTGTCAATACGATTAGGCATAAAATTTGGAAACGGTTACTACACACACACACAAAGCTATAATACCTACTTACAGAATTGGATCCTTATCCTTTGCCATCCAGACTTGTGTATCCAATGCAACATTCTCTCTCGATTTCACAATGTAACCAATTTTATTTGGTATCTGGATGCACAATCATTCGGCTTTTGGCCCTAATCAAAGGCATAGGCAAATATGTGGCCAGCCCACGGAGACACAGAATTGCCTGCTTACAATCAACAAATTGGACAGAGCACTATAAACATGCACCCATATTTATTATTGTTGTTACAGCAGATATGTGCTTATGTATAGTTTCCTTGCTGCTGTTGCTGCTACTCAACCAACAATCAGAAATGTGTGTGTGCTCTCAGGTAGCAGGAGTGGGTGCTGTTGCGGATGTTGTAGTAATTTACTCGGGTGACGCCAAACGCGAAACTTATTTTCAACCTACG
Source organism: Plutomurus gul (assembly GCA_019776185.1). Taxonomy (NCBI): domain Eukaryota; kingdom Metazoa; phylum Arthropoda; class Collembola; order Entomobryomorpha; family Tomoceridae; genus Plutomurus; species Plutomurus gul. Next base: position 61,003 of record JABASC010000009.1, on the reverse strand, counting down.
ACTAGACTGCACTGAACGGTCAATTTATGCAACCGCTGCCTTGCCGTCTATTTACTATAATAGTCATTTAACAGCAGTACAGATTGGAGTTTATACGAGGTCATACAACCTCTTGTACCTGTTTCTTGTTAAATAAAAAATTCTGTTCAAATTTACTACCCCAACATCTCCTAAGCGACCCAAACCCAAAAAAAATTATGAAAATAGTGCAGTTTCTCTCCAAAGGATGCAAAAATTGTAGGAAAACAAATTTCGGAACATTTTGAGACATTCTAGACTGCAATAATTATGATTGCTTATCATTATATTTCTTATGCAGATAAAGAGAGTGAAGAGATATGGTTAGTAAATGGGAGGCGTAATTTTGCAAAATACTCGTCATTCATTCTGACTCAGTTTACAGACATGGATATTTTTACCGTTCACTATAATCATTCTGAATGTAACACGTAAATAGGATCTGTTGGGACACACATGGCGAAAGCCGTTCTGTTATCCACAATATCGACCACAAAACTCTGAGTGAGAGCAGGAATCTAGAACAAGTGGAATAGCACGCAGTGTATGAAATCCAAATACTCACATATGATATCCATATCGCTTATTCATTGTTCCGTCTATATGATTATCACATAATTACTGCCATTACGACCACAACCGCATGTTAAGTCTAAAGTGAAAATAGAAATCAATGAATAAAGAATAGCTTGTAACTACCTGTGCTAACTCAATGTAATATAGTAAATTATCCACTTCTACATGTGCACACGTGCACAGTACATAGTGTTAATGCAGTCAAATTATAGGCCACTCTCTTACAATTCACTTTGTCATGCTTACAACACACCAGAGAGAGAAAGAGAGAGCGACAGAGTCAAAATCAACTTTCTCCGTAACACATAGCATCGGGTCACACGAGACGAGCAATAAAAACAGTGAACAGCTTGAAAAACAACAGTGAAAGTTTTCTACGGTTAATTCTGGGGGAAAGACGACTTTTCTGTCATGAACTCTCAGAGAGACAGAGCACAAAGGTCTACCATTCACCCGATGACCAGGCACAGAGTCAACTCTAATGTACCGGGTATCCCGTAGTTGGCCTGCCATGAAATGGAAAAGTAAGACGACCGAGGTCACACCATTATGATTGTTTTTAGTTATGTGAACAGTTCTGTAAAATTATATCACGGTCTGTCCTGTTCTTCCGATAGAAAAGGACTCATTCTCTACTCTGACGTTGCCACTTCAATGCATTCACCGAAAACATGACCTGACCACAGTAAAGTACACTAGGCTGCAACAACACCACCTCAAACATGGCGGACATCACTTCAACAGCAAAGTGTGTATCTTTGAGTTTGGACAGTGAGGAAATTTATTTGCACGCTATTCACAAGCTTCAACCAACAATAAGGCCATGTGGCAAAAGCGAGGCCGAATTCAGCCGAGAAGAAAGATGTTGCGGATACTGTGAACCTAGTTCTCCAAACAAGATACTAATTACACAGCATCATCAACGTAAATACGGCCTTGTGCTGTGTATCACCTGCTACTGGAAACATAGTATCGTGCTACACACTACACATAAAAGGAATTTCCCCTCTGGCTGACATCTGGGCTAAATAAATATTACCAATGTATTTATATACACCGTAATAGCGTAGATAATATTTGCATGCTGTCAACTATTTGGGTATAATTGTGGAAAATAAGTGCAGAGAGAATTTCCGTGCTCTTGTTTCCGTGTTAAGTGGAGATATTTATGGCTTTTAGTAGTATGCTAGTGGCTCTAGGTGATAATGTATGTAAAGGGCATTGGTGGTGGTGGTGGCAGGAGGAGCACAGTTGTGTGCAGAGCAGCACAGAGTATTACAAGACTGCAGATGCGGTGGTGCAGTGTGTGTGTGTGTGTGTGTGTGGACAAGAGAGTGGAACTCGCCGTTCTGCTCGCCTCGATCCTCTCATCTCCATCTTTTGAGGCATTTTCCTTTCTGCACTTTAACTACCCGGCTAACTTTCCTTCATGGATGGAACCCACTTTTACTCCCAAGCCACGCTGCTGCTTAGTTCTTGTGCCGCGTGCAGTTCACTTACCACTCCACCGACGCCTACATAACATCTCTGTCATGCATACGAATTTTCTGTTCGTTCCGTCAACAACACAAAATATACATGAATACATGGAGCGTACATACATACAATGTAAATGTATACAACCGGGTTCATTTCCACCACCACCACCACCAACCACCACTACATAATGCAATAACACAAATCTACCTGTACCCATGAATACTGTTCGCTCGTATTTCTTCATTACAGATAAACATTCGAGATAATATTCAGTACACTAAGCACATGGCTACTAAATACTGAAACCATTGCAGCCAGCTGATAAATTATAAGCTCATTGAATTTGAGTACACTTCCACTATCTACTGCTGCATAGTAAAAAGAGCTACATCCACATTCCGAAAATCCCGATATCTACTATCAAGGTTGTGTGCAAAGTAAACATTGGCCTTCTTGGACCGGCTGCGATTTACTACTTCTACTCATCTCCACTTTCTCCGCTCGGAGCACCACTACACGTGGCTTCCTTTAACATTAATACCTATGTAGTCTCTTATATTCCAAATGCATTCTTATATCGAATCAGATTAAGCACCCGTAAATTTGGGCTACTCACTTTGTGGATATTTAATTAATTATAGTATCTAAACTTGTTTGAATTCGCAAATATGTAGTAGGGGTGATCAACTGATTATTTCTTTGTCTACTGACAGCAGCGTGCCACCGAAAGTTTAAACAACGAAAATAAACAAATTAAGGAAGTAGTCAGTCGTTTCCGTCAACGTGAGCAGATGAAAGCGCACGTTCTCTCTGATCTTCCCCAGTACACAATTAGTTCACCACTACACGCCAATAACAGTGCACGGAAATGGAACACTTTGCAATGCAATCTATCCAGTCATCTTTGTTGTTGGTGTTTTACGTGGACAGCTACTAGGTGTCTGAGGTGTCTAAAAGCAATAACCCCGCGCCCACTGCTCGCAGTATTAACTATTTTGCTTTGAGCTTTACAAAAAATGTAGTCCTTGCGAACACTAGTACATGAAATATAAATGTTTCCACTTTTTATGGACGCCCGTCTGCATAGTACAGCCACTCCATCTTTCCGCAACGAAAGTGTCACCAACGAAAACAGGAAACAGAACTCAATTTTCACGCTGCTTAACTTTTTTTCTATAACTACAAGAGAGCAAATGTCTTCCGAGTGTGAAATTGGCCTATTTCCACCTATTTTGTACATCGTGTGGATTCACGTAATTATATACGTGCCCATCAATGAGTTTAACAAACGAAATATTGTAGATCTCTGCCGTCATTTTTCTGATTGGACTAGCGAGTACATGTCTACTATGGCTCCATATTTATTTATCATAAAAGAACAACAAGACAGATTTAATGCGTCATACGACTCTTGTTTATAACGTTGTTTAAGTGCTATCATTTAAGTACGTGAAAATAGTATCGCGATAAAAGGAAATTTTCACTTGACTTTCTCCCCGAGTCAAAGTATGTGCTTGCTGTCGGCTCTCTCCATAAAGATGAGTATGTAGTCCATTGTAGGATACAATCATATGTACTTTGCTAGACGCAGTATACATCTTGAATTACAAGTACCTACTAGAATTCATAACTCAATAAGTAGCACTGTCTTTTTTCGACAACATCTAAGATGTGGAGCAGAATTATAGAATACAAAATAGGGGCAGAGAAAGAGACAGAGAAAGTACCTTTCTTTGCAAAGATAGGATTTGCTTATCCCTTATACTACTACGTTTATATACGAATGCTGTAGATAGACAGCAGTACAGGTACATATGTTATCGTTTCACGCAGTGTACTTGTTCCGTTGAGTGCAGTTCGTTTTCTAGTAAGTGGATTGTCAAGTCGATTTTCAACATAGATAGGCAACTAAGTATACGAGCATTTTTACTCAATGCAGAAAATCCACACAGAGACCCGTATAAAATGTTGTCGAGGCTAAGACATGGCTATATATATATATACATGAAAGACTAACAGGACTCTCCGCACTGCAAGCATTGCTCCTTTTTTGTCTCGTTATATACAGTGTGCTCTGGTCAAGGTTTTAGAAAATAAACGAGATGCTTGTAAGGGAAAGATCATCACATACATTATATGGAGGCTCATCTCCAGCCAACCGAACCTCCCGCATACCAAATACTCAACTAGAAGATACACACATGGTAAGTAGTACTGTCACGCTGCACTTCGCACTGGTGGATTAACTCAACAAACAGCAAGCACGAATACTTCCACTGTTGCTACACTTTCCCAAAATACGGACACTTTCTCCCTACAAAGGACATTTCATCCACTAGAAAGAAAAAATTATTTCATAGAACAACAGCTGCTAATTATCGAAACATTTATTATTTGTACGAAATGTTTCAGTTTGCACGCAGCAACTTTATATAATTTCTTATACTTTAGTTGAGCCTCAAGTTCTGACTCATGTTCATCAATTGATGGGTGGGCTGAGATTTCCAATCTGACTTGAGATTGACATATTTAATAAATTCGTCATCTGTGCTGCTGGAATACGCACCAACGGCCTCTGTATACGTACTTGTCAACTGCAAAATTGCAATTTTGCAAAATGTTCACGAAACTGGCAAATAAATGAGCCACAGGGGTGGACAACAGATCAATCAAAGCGAAATCGCATGCTCTTTCTAATTATATGCGCTACAATGTTGAACGCCTTCTAGAAAGGGTTTGGCACGAGGCCACCAAAGATGACAGACGCCCTGCACACACACACACACACACACCGTACGAAGTACAGTGGTTCACTTGACAGTGCAGCCGAGAGTAAAGTCAGTGCAGAGTCAGACAGAGGAGAGAGGAAAGGGTGGAAAAATAGATCTGAGAAGAAGAAACGGAGACGCAACAATAAAAAGATCCAATCAAATTTTATCGTTGCTATCACCAGATTAAGTTGAAAAGGAAGCAAAAGCGCGAGAACGGCTAAAGATGTACAGGATGTTATCAGGCTGCCAGTGCAAATCAGTTTATGTTCCCAACGCGTCTCCAGAAAGCAATATTTTGCAAATGTTCTACTTTTATACAGGCCATTTGGCCAGATCGTAAAACCAAAGGCGGGCACTGCTTCTCCTACTTCTCCTCAACTGACTGCATAGCCCAGTCAAAGTCTCCCACTGTCACTACTAGTTCCTACCACCACATATGCATTCCTATCTCTCTCTCACTCACTCTCTACCTATCCCTATGCTTTTCGTCCGCTTTTTTATACCCCATTGTACTTTCCTTATAGCTGGTAGTGGAAACTATTCTTTCTTTTTCACCGTGGATAAGCATACTAGACCGAGATGTTGGGAAGATTTGTCTTGTCCTGGCTTGGCTTGGCCTAACGACTTCTCTGCTGCTTCTATGAGTGGCTTGTCTCTATGTTTTCTAGTAATATAGTTAAAATATAGTTAACTACTAACAGCTTATAGTGGCTGTTTTCAGTAAAACACACGCTATGTAATAGCTCGGTCATAATGCCGATTTGTATGATGGTGCCCATAATACGCTTCAAACAAATTTCACCTCCACACCAATGTGTACTCCTCTATATGATAAGTATATATAATGCATACTATTAACCGAGTACACATTGTTGTAAACATTCCACTAGTATTCATTGTCTTGTCTGGTTGGTGGTGGTACATGCAAAGAAACCGTCTCTCATACATATTACCATGTACTTAAACAGTGAATTTCCTTTCAGAAAGTATATTTTGGTTCCAGTGTAAGCATCCAGCCTTATTTACATTACTGACTGAAAGAGAGAGAGAGGGAAACAAAAAGAGTCAGTAGTGCTTATCAGAGAGAGAGAGAGAACAGAATGATAATGTTAAAAGCAAAAAGCAATCGGTTAAATAGACCTATTGCCACTGTAAAATTCTTCGTACAGTTAAAAAACATTATTGAAATGTCTACCATTCATCTGTAGTGTCTACATGATCTGTATTATGATGGTCATTCAGGAAATACTACGTCCATAAAGCAGCGTCTTTTTAAACCATGGACTCCTCGTTGCCACTGACGTAAGTATATATGGCGTATATATACGAATGAGTATTAGTATTACGGTACGGAAGGTATTTGTTCATAATATTGATTTAAATATAGTGTATTTAGATACTGTCGGTAATGTAATGACCAGCGCGGTGGAGAATGCCCAAAGATACATTTCTATGTAAATGTGTGAGTGAGTCTGCATAAAATAGAGCTCAAGATTTCCTGCCAAGACCAGAGAAATATCGCAGTTAGCAGTCGTTTCGGCGTCCTTTAAAAAAGCAATGGAATGGATGCAAAATTTTCCAACGATATGACATTGGGGCTTGGCTTGAAGATGTTGGTGGTGTACGAAGGAAGGGATTTAAGTGTATGCTCCAAGTCAAGTGAAGTCACGCCAAGTCAAGTACACAGATACTTTGAACAATAAGTCGAAACAGTTTTCCGCCCATTTTCATCTCACTGAACAGTAGGCATGTACATACGCTTCACTTTTGTTTATGATGTTGCATTTATGTACTACGAGTATGTATGGAGGGAAAACAGAGTGAATACAAATGTGTCTACATTTTTCCCCCAGCACCATGAAAACACAAGAATAACGCCGTACAGTACAGGCCATAACATAAAATGAAAGCGCTCTAACCGCTGTAGAAATGGCACCGCAACCGTCTTACAGAACTGAACAATTTTTTTTTGTTAAATTGATATTTTCTCCAATTTAGTCGAACATAAAGATTATAAACCTGCTTATATATTATATTGTCGGTTCAAAGTGATATGTCACCTCGATAGGAGAATGCAAATACTGACGTGCTGCCAATTTAATCAATAAGCGTCTAGCAGCAGAAATACATTTGTAAATGTGGGAAAAGCAAAGTGTATACTTTGTATTTATGATATGGTTCTACTTTACATATAAATGATTAATATATGTAGCTGCTACTAACTGTTTGCATTCACTACTCAACGTTCACTTTGAACAAACTATTTGTAGAGTATAAAAGTCAACAAGAGTATATTGAATAGATATATTGTATTATAGTCACAGGTCACTGGATTTATTTTCTCAATGCTAAATTGTAGTGCTCATAGAATGGCATTGAAAATGGTCTGCTTTTCTGCTGATTAATTAATCAGCAGAAAAGCAGATCTTTTTCTATGACAGAATGGACTGCTAACTTATAACTTTATGTTAGTTACTCTCTATCTCCGTTAGCCTGTCTCACTGTCCCACAACAGAATACACAATATTTACATAAGCAGAGACAAATCCAAGTAAACGTTAGAATATTGCAACAATGTTCGAATAAATTCACCGAACGTGTAAACTCGGAATATGCATACGAGATAGTGATTGTGAGAGAAAAAATAGTGGGGAGGGGAGAAGTGAATGTTATTATATAGGGGACCTAGTGGGTCCGTAATCTCGTTCGAGCAGTTTCAGTAGAGAATAAAACCAACACTGGATTAGGTGAGACAATTTTAGTGGCAATGGGAGATGCAATGAGATGACTCTGTGGGTTCTTCCCACAAAATATCCAACAGTAAATATTCGACAGTTTTCCTCCTTAAGCAAGAAATGCACAAGACGACTTTATAGGTACCTCTTTTATAAGCATATACAAAGAGGAGGAAATGAGAAAAGACCGAAAAACGGCTTACAAAGAAAACAAGCACAGATAAGAATGCTAGATAAGAAGGTAAGAATGTTATACCCTGCATAACTTCTTTAAATACGCAGATGTGAAGTATTGCATAGAGATTTGGTTCCACTTTTTCCCGACTGAAGACGAGGGAATTCCTTCGAATTCAATACAAGTCTCTCGCCAAACAAGCAAAGACAAGGAAGAGAGCATCACAGAAAACATTAGCAACTCTTTATATACGTACGGCATGTCTACAGAGCACAGGTACACTTTGCACCCTTTATTGAGCCTGCCCGTGTCTGGTTCGGAGGAATAAGTGTGAAATGTGTGCCAGTTTACTGCAAAGTCAGCAGGATGGATGTGGAAATGAACAAAGATTGTGGATGGAATGATGAGAAAATAAGTAGTCGCTCGGAAAAGAAAGAACTCTTGTGATTTCCTCTCTCTCTCTCTTTCTCGTACTTGTTTAATAGTAATGGAGTCTAACCAAACTGAAGCAGAACAACAAACCAGCAAGAAGGACTCAATCTGCATTCCCAGCACTGCTCTCTCTCTCACACACACACAGACTCACAGACACAGTAACAGATACAAGTAGCGTAAAGTAGCAGACGCTGGTAAAAGTATATATTGCACTCACGTGTAAACAACAGTCAGTGCAATATAGCGTATTGCATGATACGGTTGCATTTTACACAGCCGTTGGCTCACTGCTGCTCTTTGGGAGATGAAGCTAGAAAAAGTATATATAGTAGATAGGTAAGTGCATAGTGGAGTCAAGATGTGTTCCATGATGTGTGATGTGATTGTGATGTAAGAAAAATAGGATTAGGAGTTGCTTTTCGCAAAAGAAGTCTACAACAGTGCTGTGGCTTCTCGTAGCAGCCGAGTGTTCGAGTGTGTCGAAAATAATCTCTGTGTATGTATATGCACCGAGTCATTCCTCCTGTTCTGTAGGTGGTGGCTATAGTATTCTGTAGTAGTAGTAGGGCACCACACACAAGATACGACCGAAGTAGTTTGTATGTCTTACGGTGGCAGTAGCAGTACATTTAATTCCAGCGGGAGAGTGTGTACACATATTACATAATGCACATGGACTACAAGAAGAGGAAGAGATAGTTGTGTGTGTGTGTGTGTGTGCAGTCCGCAGGAGTGAAAGAGAGGAGTATATGGATTTTTCCTACTTATTTAGTAGGCCTGGGCCACATTTCCATTTTATACTTGTTTTTCTGTTTATGCAGCGCAAGTTTTACGAGCCATTTATCCGCACCGAGTAACAGCCATTTGCTCCGGCAACTGAATGACTGCTGCTCGCAGCAGCATCCAGTGCAACAAAGCGTCGACTAGTAAAAAGAATCAAGTTGGAGAATGTTGTAAAAATAAGATTCTGTTCGCATCGTGAAATCGGCTTTTAATCGCTACTAACGCGACACTTCCACCTACGTATACACACAGATTTCCATCTTGATTGCATCCGGTTCCTTTTCATCTTCACAGAGCTACATACTCATCGTCCGCGCACACTGCTCACACACAGCCATTTAATGCTCGTACTTCTGCTACGCAAGAACTATTTAGTAGTGGGAGCTGAACAAAAAACTCATCCACGATATGAGCTCATGAGGCTTTTGCTATTTTACACGAACAAGAGCCAGATAAGAGGAATAGGTGGTAGAACGAGAGGCGACTCGACTGCATATTTACTAGTTAAGCTATTCACATTATTTCATTGCCGAGACTGTGTGTGGAAGGAAGAGCTTCATTACTTTTACATCTTACTGCCTTAACGAGTCATAACTAACAATTCACGAGCCGTTCACACACACACAACACAGCAGATAATTCGGCTGCAGAAAAATTCTCGCTCTTGTCTGTACAACGAGACCTATCTCTTTATTATTATGTGAGCATATATACAGGGATTACTAAAGCACAGTGCCTGTACATACACGCGAGGATATGATTACGTATACAGAATACGATTTCCAGTAACTGATGAGATGATACTTTCCTAATTCTCCGCATTCTACCGTAACTCTTAAGCAGCAGCCTCCTACTTCTCTGGGATATGACAGGAATTGTTGGTAAAAACTGTTGGCTGATGATGTCAGATCACTTCCAACTCAGGCTTCTTCTTCACATACTTTCCCACTGCTCTCATTATTGCCGATCGTTAGATCCCTGCTGCTGTTGTAACTTTTTTTTCATATGTATACAGTTCTACTTTTACTATATCTATAGAGTTATTTATTCAAGCATTTAGCGCCATTCATAGTCATCAGCGGTCATTAATCCCAACAACACCCCTTCCGAAAACAATTCCTTTAGCCAGCCACTTTTTTAATTGCTACATTATATATATTACTGCTGTGCTAATAGCCAATCATGCACTTTTAATTGTGACGAATCACTTTAGATATTCTTATATTATATGTACGGTGAATGTGTTGATAAAAGTTCCTTGGATTGGAAACTGTTGAAACTTGTAAAAATGGGAGTAAAGCAAAGATGGGGAGCTATAAGTACGAAGAATTTTAAATGATTTATCAGCATAGAGTTATGATTCGGAAAAATGAATAAATGGATTAGTGAATAGGTAATAGTGGTAGTGTTTACTTTTCATGAGTTTCCAGCCCATCAATCTTTCATTTAGCCAGCGCGCAGCCTGGAACTTCTACATTGAGCACTTAAAGAGCGCCGGTTCTTCGTTAGCTTTTCGGTTATTTTATAGCGTTAGGCCCCGTTTTTAGTATAAAGTCTCATAAGAGACGAGGTAAATTGAAGAGCTCCGTTTGTGCCACAGTGTGCAGAGTTAAACCGTGGCTTTATACTGTCTGAAGATCTTTCAATGAATAACAAAGACAACAAACGTAAATTATCCCTGTTTACAGCTCCATAAAACGAAAATACGTCAAGTTTTATTCGTGGCATTCAAATTTTCAGCAGAGCACAGATTTTAAGGACTCGGATTGCATAAAGGAGCTCAGGAAAATTGTGAAACCAGCTCACAGATAGTTATGTGTCAGCTGTAAACAAGGTATAAGCTTAAAGTACTAGTTAGAAGGCAATTTAAGATGTTATACTACACACGGTGATAGAAAGAGAGAGAGAGAGAGAGGTATGCAAGAAAAATCATTTGCGAATCCTATAATTTGCCTATTCCTTACAGCTGCCCCCAACCACTCGTATAACAGTGTGCTGAAGACTGGAAATAGTATACAAGTATTTAGGTGCACCTTGGCACCTGCACGGACACAAAACAGTCGAAAATGTTTCCAGGCGCTACGTTAGCAGTAGAAGCGAGTCGGTTATTGGTGAGCAGCCCTTATTGACCTTGTAGTCATTCATTCACCTCGTACACTCAAAAATGAAAACCACTTAGTAATTACGAGTTTAGCTGACTGAGTGGTAATGTACAGCATATACAGTGTGTGTATGTGTGTGTATGTGCAGAGCATCCTAGTAGTACAAAGTTTGTCTATATTAGCCACATAAATTATTTGTCATGATTATGCAACAGCATGACATGTGCTCATAAGTACGCACATAAGGATTCCATGTTGGCATACAACCACAAGCAAGTACAAGTCTGTGCACAATGTGTAATATCGTAAAGGTGAAGAAGGGAAGCGTATATTACATTATTTACAAATATGTGTGTACTGTGCTATGTGTGTTTACATAGCAAGCCAAACTACATTATAACTCAAGGTCCTTATGTTCGTTGGTTGAACTATGTTTAGTATACATTTAGATAAACCTCTCGATTCTAATCAAAAATTCAAGTGTCTATTTGTCTATTAAGGATGAGCTAGGAAAATATCTGTCGAGAACACGGATGTGCTCCTAACCACTTCTATGTACTGTGATGTACATCAGGCAGTGGTACACTTCAATTGAAAATCTCTTCAACCACATCAACCAGCTTATCCCACTCACTAACAAGCTCTGTGTGAACAACTTTTTTTCACTGATCCTCTTTAATTAGAGCTAATATTATTATTGTATTAAACCCGACATTCATCAAATCTGTGTATGTTTCCATGTAGAAATTGTGTTTACAGTAGTAATAATTCATCCGACATTTCCAAATTCGGAAATCAATAAGGTAGAAGTAAACTCGACTGTGGATAAGTAATTATAGAAGAGAAATACCTTGTTCTAATGTTGGAAAAGAATTTATCTTTGTACTCGTACAATTTTAGAAGCTATTAATAACCACGACCGTAAATAGTGAATTATTGGCTCGTATTTTCCCTGTTAACACAACAATCTAAATATTCCCTGAGCGCAGCGTCTCAAAAGCTAATCAAATGCACTTTACTCACTCGATTTATACGCATCCAGAGGAAAAAGAGCAGGAAACGTAAAACTCTTAAAACACAACATCATTCATCATCTTGTATATTTCATTGAGTACAATCCAAGTTTGGGAGTACGTTGTGAATTCTGAGGGTTTTTCGTCCCGTCTGCTACAACAAGCGTTTTTTACTACTGATTCAGAATGAGATCTGGGGCTAAAATTGTGGTTTACCAGAAAGTCTACTTACTTAGTCTACTTAATCAGAAGACACAACTGGTCGTCGTCTCTTTTCCTACAGATGAATATGGATGCGATTAGATTGTTACAATTTTTTTATGAGAAAGTAAGGAAGAGGACGGGTCCCCGTAGGCACTTAAAAATATGCATATTATGCACATTAAAAACCTCTTGGAAACAAGTGGATACTCTTTAAGCACAGAGCATGGAAAGTATGTGTGCAAGTCCTTTGCCAATTTCCAGTGTGTAGAGGAGCAGATAGCGCGCTTGTAATTCTACACCCACAGAAAAATTTCAAACATTTTTCTTACCTTATCACCAGTTTCATCGCTTTCACAGATAAACTGCAAGAAAACAAACAAATACAATTTATGAGTTTACATACTGCCATCCCATGCCAGAACTGCTCATCGTTTACATAAAACACTACGCTTGCCTCCTCCAGTTGACTTGTGTCTTTGTTCTCTCATACTATTTGCATGGGTTTTATACTTGTACACTGCCACTATAATAACTACAACAAAAAGCAATGTTCAAAATGTTCACAGTATCTATTCAATATTTATATCTTTGTGTATTAACAGCAATCTCATTGTCAATACAGATCTTAAACTATTTTCTATTCTATCCGGTCATGCAGAAAGTACAAATGGCTAAATATTTTGTCATCCATACTTGATAATATACAGGCATGTAATCTTCTAACAAGCCAAGTGTCTGCAAAATTTAAATGAGACACTCCACGTACAACTTAGAATTTAAATGATTTAACGATCAATAAAACCGTTCTAAAATTTAAATTTATAACTGTTTGTAAAATTTCGGAATTCATCAGAAAGCAAAATTATTTAAAATTTTGCATTTGTTTTTGTTGCAATTTTTAAATCCCTTAAACAATAATTAAAGCTATTAAAGCTATATAACATCTTATTGACCTGTACTAATTCCCCTACATTTCAGAGTCAGGTGTAAAATTGGCATTGGATGCGAGGAAAATATTTCAGCCGTTTGGACAAATGGCCAACTTTGACAAAATGGTTGACGGAAGGAGGTTAGCGATAAACTGGGAAGAAGTGGACTACATTTTGATGGGTGTAAAAAGGTAGAGAGGTCAGAGCGTATAAATTTGAATTAGGATGGGCAGTCACGACATTGTGGATTTAATGAGGTGAAGGGACAAAGACATCAGTCCACAGCCACACAACTTGAATCGGCGGTGATCTGAAGAGAGTGAACGCCATGTCTCTCTCTCACACACAGAAACACGGTCTCTGTCTCTCTGTCTGTCTTTTACTTTCTCGTGCTGGCATGCTGACTACACAACTCAAGTTGAGTCAACTCGAATAAACTGCACTCACTCAACGTACATTAGCTCTTGTCTCCGCTCCTCTCTTCATCCACCCATCCATCCATTCTTTACATTATCACTTTACAAGTCTTGTCTACAAGAAGGAAACGACGCGAACTCAAAGGACAAACCATAATGTGTCCTTCTCCACACATCTTGACTGAGAGAAAAGCTAGAAGAGCAAGTGATATAGTATGCTATATATATATAAGTAGCACATCTATATCTCCTGCACATAAATACATACAGAGATATAGAAAGTGAGAGAGAGAGAGAGAGAGGGAAGAGGAGACGAGGCGAGATCAGGACCGACATATGAAATCATTCGATAACATAGGGTCCCCATGAGACATGAATACAGACGATCACAAAAGAGTTCCACAACTAAAACAATATTGACTGGAAGCATCTCCATTACTTTCCATTCCACTATTACGATCACATCCCTGTATATTGACTGCGCGAACACACCAACCACATCATCACCTTCATATCATACCGGATCACTGCAGAGCTGCTCTCAATTATTATTACAAATAATATGACACTGCCAGCCTCAGTCTACACACTACGTACTAGTATTTATATATACTCACACTCACCCCACTACAACTTCCGTCAGCTATATTTATATACATCACATTTCTACACACTATAAACTGTATATAGTATCACAGATAGAAAATCTGCTTATACTCCACCAAAGGTAGTCCCTGCTTCCACACCAGACTCCAAACCATCCACAAACAGTCAACCGACATGTCTGCTGTTATAATATGGGCACACTGCTAAAATTCGCCACATGTTTTTGTCATGCTTTCTACTAGAGAGTAGGCAGAGAGGAGAGAGAGAGAGGTCGATTGCTCGATTTTTGCTAGTAGGCTTGGTCTAGATCTCATGAGTGTTCAAGGGGAGCCATAGCTTAATCCCTATAGCGGGCGAACGAAACTCACTCATACACTCACATCACAAACAACTACCGAGCTTCATCTAGTAATAGCCAGTAATAACCTTAGAGAAACAAGCAAGCGGAGCTAACAGCCAGAAGATGAACCGAGCTTTCATTTCTGCCACAGTAGCAAAGAGTGAGCAGCCAGCAACAGCTAAGAAACACGCGCCTACAGCATTTTTCACAAATCTTACGTGTTACAGTACCAAAAGTGGATACGTACGTTTTCCTTCAAACTAGTGTGCCTACGGCAGCAAAACATTATTATTATATATTGCCTTTATTTTTGAAAGAATAATTTCTACACACTTTCAAAGGCAAATTAGCACAAATATGTTTTTTGAAGTGCCCTTTTACAAAAAAGATTGTGTAAAACATTCATAGCGAAATCTAAAGCCAACACATAGAATACCTTGCTTCCGGAATTGTGTTCAGTTATCCCGTGGGCTAGAAACCCGGATATTTGACAAATGGGGCAAAATGGCTGCTAAAAATTGGTAGTCCGGAGGGAAAAATTGCCCCACGTTTTACGATTGGCTCATTTGAACTGATTCAAGCTTAGATATTTTGGATTGGTTCATTTGAACTGATTCAAGCTTAGATATTTTGGATTTGTGTGGGAAATTGTATTCCCCCCCCCTGATACTGGCAATTGGAGGAAAAAATGGATATTTATTGAACACTGCGTAGAATTAGTGTAAATAGTTCTACGCAGTGAAACAACATTCTTTGTCTACTTGCACACTGAAGTATTTAGCATGTGAGCTGCGACACCGGAATAATAAATGTAAAGAGAATACTACTCTGTATAGTGAGTGAGCACGAAAAAGTCAGAAAGCGACTCGCTTCCTTCGTTTCCTTTTCCCATTTCTGTAGCTACCACATGATACGCAGTTTTGTCTTGTGCCGAACCCAAAATTCTAACTGAGCCGACGTCAAAGCAAAACATAACGTGGTAACAGATACAGCACGCAAGCAAATGCTGAGGCATATAATTACTGTGTACCTCTGTGTGCATGTTGCTCGCATCTCCCTGCTTATGTAATCTAGAGAAAACAGATACTGTACTCTAGAATTACATACCATAAGCTCCGACGAACAAGATAAAGCACAAACTTTTAGACACGTTACAAATTAGACCGTACTGTTTACGTACGACACATGTACGAATTTAACGTACACGGGTAAACAAGGAAAAGTACCTGGGCATTCTGAATAAAAGAAAACTGCTTTCCACAGAAAATATCCGATGGAATATCCAATTTCAAACAGGCTTCACATTGTCTATCAAAATTCTGGAAAGCACAAAAGGTCAACCACACCTTTTTCAGAATGCACACAAATATCTGACGCATTCCGCTGGAAAACATCTGACAAGTGAAAACAGAGGTTCGCCAGTTAAATTTTACAGATTCCAGGAAAATTTTGGGCTGGGCATTTTTTTCGGGAAAATTTTGGCCTGGGCATTTTTTTCGGAAAATTGTTGGGGTGGGCTGAGCATTTTTTTTCGGGAAAATTTTGGGCTGGGCTTGCCCCTCTATTTCCTATAGCTACAATATCATACAATGAAACCCTTAAGTACACTGCGCTAACCAACATCTTGTGCCAACCATTTTCTCAACAACCAAACCATTTGCCCTTAACTATCATTTCCAAGCAGTAACATCAGTTCCCTTAAACGTGACTTTTTCTACAATTTCCGATCATTTTCCCTCCTCATATCTACAGATTAACTTTTTACTGAGAACGGGTTGGATGGTTTAAGCCAGTATTGTCGGTATGGACTATTTCAACAGCACGCTATGAGTTTTGGTGATTGACACAGCAGCACTGAATTAGAATGTATGTACATTACCTGAACTTCATCAGTTTCACTTTGAAAATGCTAATCTGAAGGTATTCGCAGATCTCGTTCTTTCTATATACTTACATATATCAAGGTATTTTATATAAAACAGATTACGATACACCTAATACGAGTACAACATGTGAACACTTTAACATTGCTCCCTAGCCTTACTTACATGTTAGTGTATGATAAGCAAACTACTCGACTTGAGGGATGTCAACTGCATATGGTTAAAAAAAATTGTGATTGATTGAAAATCACGGTAAGTTCGCTGTTGGCATGTGCATACGTAATCACAAAGATGACAAGATGGGAAGTCAACGTACAAATAGGACGTTCGTATACTTATATATTTATTATATAAAGGATAGAGTAAATTCTGGTAAACACGTACATTGTGTATGGCTTCTTTGGCGGAAGGTGGCCCATTGGTCCGAGCTTTCTTTTGATGTTGTGGACGTGGATGAAAATTCGGAGTTGGAATTGTTATTGGATTTGTATTTGAAAGGGCCACGGTGACGCCACCACCTCCGGAAGGTGCACTACACCGACTTTCACCGCCAGGGACTTTGCTCACCATCGCTTCACCGTTTTCCTGCAACTGCAAAACAAATCCTGAATCAGTACACAACATACAAACAACAATACACGCACAACAACATATTATCCGAATCGAAGGAGCTGTTACATAAAAACCTCAGTATATAATGTAATGTTATAGGGCCGCATGCATAAGCTATTTAATGAGGCAGAATCAGCGAGCTCAGCTCAGCAGAAGTATGAAGACACTGGAAGGAAATACAATACTTCAACAAAGAATTTAATGCCATCCAGTGGAATATCTGCTGATAGAGAAAGAGAGATCGGTTTTATCCCTTACATAGTAATAACATAGCCATAGAATTAATGGTAGCAGATGTCGCATACTGCAGAATGTAACTTGAACGGCTTCTATTTGACATCATTGAACAACAGCGTCTAATATTTCAAAAAATACAGACAAATCTGCAAAATATCGTAATAATATTGTGTAACCCTATATCTTGCGCTCACCTTACATTATTATTGAAAGGAAAAGGTAATATGGTGTTGACGGGGCGTAAACACCCGAAGTTTCCCCCCAGAATTGGCTTGTCCTCAAGAAATTCTCAAAATAGTATCAACTTGTCAAAAATAACCACAATCCCCCTGTGGTTACGCCACTGGGTGTTGTCGTAAGGTTTTCCGAGTAAATAGATGTGCACTGCAGAATTTATTTTGTCAACAATTCACCCTTTTCTCTTTATTCTGTGTTATGAAAGTATGTAAGAGAAAGCAGGACAGTCATGTAATACATTTAACAATTTTTAGTAGATCATTTAAAAATTCATAAATCCAACGTGTTAGAGTTGCATTACAAAATTAAAATGTCGTCCATCAAATTGTTTAGATCGAATATCGTGGTACGAAGAGAAAACACAATTAAAAATTAAACAAGTACGGTATTTACAGCGCATTTTATATTTATGAATATAAATAGTGTAGACAAAGGCGGTTGATTGAATTGAGTGTTGAGAAATTACCCTTGATTGAGCATGCAGGTGTGCAATTTTTTTCACATTCTAAAACCAAGTGTTTATTAAGTACCAGTTGGGTTCATCACATAATATTTGGATGACTTAAGTGTCTGGTCGGGCACAACGAGTAGAAAAACCAGCTGGAGGGTGGGGGGAATTTCTAATTGCATGCATTACATTATGGTGGTAGGAACTGTGAGAATACACAAGTTTTGTTTTTCGAGGCAGCTAGCACATAGTGAGTCAAGTCAAGTCAGCCTCATAAGTATGCAAAGCGGAGTGCTAATAATTCATAATAAAATGAATGAAAGCTCGTAAATGTTCTCAAATGAATGGTATCAGCACGTGTACGTACAGCCACTGCGTTATTAACGAAGACAGCTATTCCGGTCTTTGTATTCTCTCTCTCTCTCTCTCTAAAATGCCAACACACTGCGTCATTCACCCTTTGCGAAAACCGTGACCAGTGCAACGTTTATAATAATTAAGAGCTCACGGACTTATAAAGAACACAGCACAAATATGCTGAAGATTTTTTTGCCAAGCTGCAATTATCCTGTTTGCTATTTTCTGCACAAGTATCATATTCTCGGAAAAGCACTCAATTCAATCTGATGACTTTTAAGTTTGACAGACCAGACGTTGATCCTGGTCAGGCTACAATTAAAGTAGCTATACATACTTACAACACTTAATTCAGACGCTGCACACTTTAAAACTTGTGCAGAAGAAAATCTTCTTCTTAAGAAGTCCTTTAAAGAGCAACAGCATTTATTTTTGTACTTACAACAAAACTCTGTCGTTTCCGAAATCGTTATGTTTCCACTCAGCGGTTTCCTGAGTATGCCCCTGAGGCTTATTGCTACTTTGTGCCTTGGAGGACATTTATTGTCCAGCGGCAATAACTTGTCCGCTACCAGTTGTTATTGCTGCAATTAATTGATCTAAACAACCGCACTCATAAAGGCTTTACGACGGCCAGTATAAAAGAAACTTTGTCACTCACTCGCTCCTTTGGCTCTTCAAGTGGCCCGTGTAGAACACCGTCATATCCATCTCGCTAATTATACCAATGAAACAGTCTAACTACTACATATAAACAATAAGCTGTAAATGCGTTAGGGAGGACACAACTCGACACACGGTGGTACACTTTGCTAATAATAATCATGTAATCGTGTACGCAGAAAAACCAGCGAAACTGTATGGTGAAATATTCGCAAATTTAACTAAATAAACGAAAAATAGGCTGTGCCACGTGACAGCAGAAAGCAGACGCCTGCAGCCTACAACACTCTCCCTCTGATCAAACATTTGTTATACACACAAATTTTTGGGTTACGGAAATATTGTAAGAATTATCTCTTTCTAGCTCGTTCATTATACATATGATGCAGTTTCATACTTAAAGCGAACTACATGCTTACTTGGAATGCAATAATTCAATGCACAGAGGAAAACTAACGTTTATTTACTGTTTCACTGGCAGCAGTGCGTTATTTGCATTCTCTATAATTTAAAGGACCACCGAGGTGCACCCAAATTCATTCATGCATTTGTAATTAATCAGATAGTCTGATGAAACGTGAACAAATGTCATGTCAAGTCAGTTTGATGATACACATGGTGAGCACTATAGACCTACTACTTCATCAAAAATGTATTCCATTCATTATGCACTCATCTTTATAAGCAGCAGCAGGAGGGTGGGCGCAATTGGCAAATATTTGTTTACAACATAGGAATGATGAATATTTGGAAGTGTAACTGAAGATTCGGTTATTAAGGGAACTACGGTCTTCTATAAATGTAAGTAGGAGGCATCTGACTGATTATTAGGACGGCGCTTGTGGTGGCTGCCATTTTCTCCTACTCTCACTCACTTCTCTCTTTCTTTCTCTGTAGCTGGCTACTCTACATTCATACCTGTGCATGAACCATGATATCATTAGGGCAATTTAATCTTCTAAAGTAGTAGATTTGAATAAAATCTCTCTCAAGGAGAATAATATATGGCAGAAGAGCAATCGGAAGTCTTAAGTACAGTTATTAGACTCGGGTTGAAGTGGCTGCACAAGTACCACCTTCAAAAGACCAGTGCTCTCTGCACACGATGAACGCCACAAAAGTAGAAGAAGAAGACTGCGACGAAGAAGAAGAAACGAGAGAGAGAGAGAGAGAGAGAGAGGAGTGGAATGTAACTACCGAAATACGGTCGCTTTGTATATATAAACAGAGAGGTGGCTTCCCTTTACTACACATATATCCCAATATGCTACCGCTTATTGCTATACGCACAGAAATACATATAAGGATATATATAAGGAGACGCTTGATACACTTTCTTTGAACGTCTAGGATATAGGTACATACATATTGTACCTTATATAGGTATATGGAAACTTAGTGGTATCACATTGTGTAGCTACACCTAACTTATATTGTGTGGTCTGCATTAGTGAAGGGAGAATAAAGAGATAAAGGCTTTGCACTGGTAGTATACAGTACACGGGTTGGAATGGCTATAAGAGTAGTATTAGAGTAGTAAGTAGTAGAGGGACGGTGAATACCTACTATTTACTGACAAGAGGAAAGAGTCGGATTCGGATAGCAGTTGAGTTGAGGTTACGGTTACGCTCAATGCCTTCTCCAAAGTTTGGTTTGCTTTCGGTTCAGTTCAGTTCACTTGACTAGGGTTGTAGTTGGGCTTGGTTGGGCGGCTGGGTTATTACTCAGTAGACAGACAGAGACACACACACACATTCTGAAACATATATACAGTGGTATCTGGTGTATATAAATAGTACAATTACCTATGCATATACAAATAGTAGTGGTGGTAGTGGTGGTAGTAGGTAGCCAAGCAATGGATTGTATTGTAAAGGGAGGATAAAGATAGTTGGTGGAGTGCAGTGAAGTAGTTGGTGAGAGTAGAGAGAAGCAGAGATGTAGTAAGTAAGTATATCTGATGGTGGTGGTGGATGGTGGGCGAGTATTACTGTGACTACTGTGAGTGAGTGTATAGTATTATAGTATAGGGAGTGGAAGTATGTAGTAGTGCATGGAGTGGATAGTGGAGAGGGACTGTGAGATGTGAAGGACGAAGAAAGAATAGGGAAGGAGATGAGAGGAAAGGAAGAGATCGAAATAATATGAGAAAGACAGTATTTTCCGTCAGCATAAAATGATATTTGTTGCCCGTCTCACGTTCCCAACATACATTTTCCGTCTCCTCAATAAAGGTTAACGTCTGTTTCACACGGAGAGAAGTCGACTTCCCATCTCAAATTAGACGTGAGATGACCACCGATTTCTCACTTTCTCTCCATCTACTCTTTTATCTCTTCCATCTCCTTTTAGTTCTTCCCTCCCATCTCCCCACAACAATATTTCTTACTTTTCCCATTTCTTTACGACCAACGCCACGTTCGACTTCTTTCTTTTTCTCTGTCTCTCTTTCACTGTACTCTCTCTTTCTATCTCTGTCTCTCTGTCTCTCTCTCCTCCTTTCTCCTTCACAATACACTCAACTATCTCCTTTGCTTTCTTTTATACTATCTTCTTGTAATTCTTTTTTGACTTTCATTACCAAAATATCTATTATCCTTCCCATTTATTCTCTTTTCTTCTCAAACTTCTAATTCTCCACTCTCATTCCGTACTACTCCAGCCCGTTCGATTATTACTTGTATTTATAGCGATTTCAGACGGGCCATTCATCACGTACCCACTCACGTCCACCTACATATATATCAGCCTATAGTGTGCAGGCTCTCGGCACACATGCACACAAATAGAAATCTGACAACTTTAATTACTGATTACTTTTGTCTAAGATGACTTTAGAGATATTCTCTGACAATGGAAACCATTTCACACTCTGGTCTCTGTGCTTTCAATGCTAGACAATATTATTTTCACAAATTATTAATGAAGGATCAATTTACAGATCCTAAAGTAAGTAGTTTCAGGATGATAGTGTAGGAAATACCAAAATGGACACGGAGTAGTGGATAAATTGCTCAAGAATGGAATATTGATAGTGTGGACAAAAGAAAAGGTGGAAGAGTTCCTTCATCAAATAGAAAGATGCTGACTGTCATACAATACTGCGACATTTTATCTAACAATCACCCATCCTCCCATCTTGTTTCACCAGTACAATGTTCCTACATATACGATTACCGTACATCTCTATCGAAAACTTGTACGCATTCAGCAAGGAAAATAAAGAGAGTGTTACAGCCGACACACCGACTCCTTATACACTGTTCATTACTAAGTCAGGGTTACTGAACCCCGAAATTTTGTATTCCGCGTATACACCTAACGTTTCCATTGTTATCCGTAATGGGAGCATAGACACACGTTATGTCTGCAGATTGGGGAATCGGAATTGTTCGGAGAAAACTTATAATGTACGATTTGTGCAACTGTGAATCATCCATGACACCGAACCGATTCTCCTCACAAACACAGAAAATCCTTTATAGCACAGATCCAATTGTATGTTGACATTCCTACTACAGCGTTATAATGCCTGCAACAACATGAGCTCCAGTGATAATTTTGATTGTTGTCTGTACATGTATGTACACATTCACTGTTAGTGACTTTTGAATTTTTTAAATGGAATAGCTCTCAGCTACAGTGCAAAATTCCTAACAAACCTTTCTAAAAACATTAAAATATTCTCCTTGAACATTTTATAGAAAAGGAAAGTTCTGCTGATTATAGAAGTGCGTGTACTTACAAGTTCTAATTAATTGCTGTTGTTACAGACTGCAACAAGTTTACCTAGCCATCGGTAAAATATTCATAGTACATAATTTATGTACATGATGTCGTGAAGGATATGGTAATAAGACAGTGAATATTGATCAGTGGTGTATATTTGATTTAGTATTTCATTCAAAATTTAACAGTTTCCGTTCGTCTCTCGTTTAAATCAAGTTTGCAGCATTGCATGTAGGAAAATGTATGTTTGTCTGATCAATATTCCCTTGTTAGTACAATGTGCATTTTTAATGTCCCATACGCATATCTGCACTACACTTGACATGTATACATAAATAAGTAAGCTAAAGTTCACAATACAGCCAACTCATAAAATAGTAGAAAGAATTTACTGGGACAGTGCAAACGATGTTTGTGTCTTCACAAATTCTTGCAGGACTAACTAGTTGTGAAGAGAGCAGACCGCAACCGTTAACCACCAATTCAACTACACACAAAAGAAATAGTTCAGAAAGGTCGCGACAGGCAAACAGAAGAATGAGATTTTTTTTTCAGGATTCTCTTTTGAGTAGTCAGTAAGATTTCTACACAGCCATTTTATTACTATTAACTATAAACATAAAAGAAACATTTGCTTAAATTGTTTTGTAGATTATTATTGACTCATAAAAATGACCAAAGAGCCACAAGCATGTTTACCGAATGAATGACAACATTCTTTACTAACAGTTACACATAAACCAGCTATTCAACTACACACTCCTTTGTATGTACATGCAAGTAAAATTGATTGATAAGCCACTATTGGTGAAAAAAATGATAAAATATAAAACTACTAAAAAGGACAAAGATCATTTTCAAGGGAGTTCTGGTGCCTGGCATTTGTTTTACACAACGAGACAGATCACTGACTTGTTTTAACGCACTACCGAGTCAAACACATGAATCACTTGATAAGAATCAGTGTGTGCCGCCGTTGGAGTAGCATCCTCCTCTACATACACACACAGACAGTACGCATTTGAAATGATTGAGAAGGTAAAATAGTGAACTGTTGACTTGTGACACGAGTGGTCGTGTAAGTTCTAAAGAAGGGACTCTGTGCGCACTTGGTTTTTTACTTTGCACTCGATTTCTAGCAGATTGACGACAATAAAAGGAAATAAAATAAAGTTAGGACATCGTGGAAGTAAAGAGAGTCAGTCTCTGACTACATATATACGTGCGATCTACGTATATATACTTACGTAGATGGCAATCTGAGAATAAAATGGGTGCAAATAGATAGACAGAGAGAAAGAGAAAGACAGAAACAGAGTATAGTACACAGATATATGGTAGAAACTGATTTCTTCGTCGACTGAAACGACGGGACAATATACACACAGAATGTACTACTAGTTGGTTCCTAGTAGGAACGAACGAGTAGAGAAAAGCGCGTAAAGACCCTAGAGATATAAAACGTGTACAGATAGTTGGCGACGACAAGACTCTTGACTGGCGAGATCGTCAAGTGGATTGAATGACTTTGACTGGGAGTGGTAGCAGTGGTAGGCAGTGGTAGGCAGTGGTAGTGGTAGGCAGAAGTCAGCAGTGCAAATATAGTGGAGACTGACTTAAATGGACGACATACCTTTTTCTTCTTGCTGGATGGAGTCCTTGGCTTGGAAGGCTTAGGACTCGTCTTCTCCTTCTCACTGCTTGCTTTATTGTTGTCACCACCACCCTCTTGAGATCTTTTCAACAACTGAAAACAGATACGTTGACGGTCCTCCGAGTCGTCCTCCGCCAGCTTGATTGCTCTCTGCACAGTCCCCACATGAAACAAAGAAAACAAAGTCTTAGTGATCGTTGTGTACGTGTGCATGCAGACAGAACGGCTGCTGCTTTTCTGCTGTCTCCTTCATGCAAAATACGAAATAAATACGAAATTCACATATGCCTCTGTGTACGAAAATAAATCTGCTCGAACACGTTCGCGAAAACAGATTTCTTTGGCATTTTCCGTGCAAAATTCTTGTAGAACTAGCTCTAAATGACAGAGCCAACCTCTTCCCGTCAAAATGACTTACACAACTTGGAGAACCTGCTAAATGTTCAACAAATTCGTCTTATCGTGTTCACCATCGAAATTACAAGCTCGCAATTACTCAGCATCGACCTAAATGCTGTGCGGAGTGCACTTTTGGCCACGAAACATTTCCTGAAAACCGTTCAGAGAACAATAGCGATACCTATGCATGTATTAAGAGTGTGGAGGGTGGTGGGCAGAAGAAGAGTCGGTTAGGTGGCGACCAAATGTACTTCTCCTTATTCCTACCACCACCACCACCACATATATTTACATCAGTTACAAGCATAAAGACATTCACGTTGCTCATCATTAACGACAAGAACATTAATCAAACCGGCGCTACTTTTATTGCTTTATTTATTACCTCTCTACATGCTCAAGTACCTGCTGCGGATAATATTATGTGTTTTCCTACTTAAGAGACCCCTGTACCCTCATCATATAAACATTCTACACTTGATTTATTTACATTCTCTTTACGTGCTAGACTCCGTGTCCAAATACATATAGCCGAATCCTCAGATTCAGCTACCATTGTGTTACCACTATCAAATGTACATCTTGTCTAGGTCAAGCGCAAATATTATTATTATTATTACATATATTCATTTCTCTATATACTGTAATAACCATATATACTCTGTGTAATATAAATATATGCCCACTTAGATCTCATAGGACTCGGTGGGCTTGGAAATAGTACACATTCTCCACTCCAGCACACTGTAAGCCCAATCCATCATACACTTATTGCAATAACGTAGGAAAGGTTGAGCACGTGCTCACAAGTACTCCTAATGTGAACAAAGTCACACTATTTAAGTGGTTAAAGACTTTGTTTTCAAGTTAGAACCTTCTGGAGAAAGCATTTTGACAAAATTTGTGCATCTTAAAAACGGGAACAATAAATATTCCTTACAGTTACACCTGAAACATTTCAGAATGAATGTTAACATATATTTACATACATAAATATATCTACAGAACTAACAAGAGAGGAAAAAGTACGTACACCTACTTGTGCACTTGATGTGGAAATAGTTGGTAGAAACAGACGTTTCTTCACTGATTCTTCATTCATTAAACTTACTTCTATTTTAGTTATGGGATTTTTAGGTAAATATTTTGAATCAAAGAGACAAAACTTTTAAAAATTGAAAACAGTCCACACTTTGCACAGCCAACACTTTAATAGAATATTCCATAAGAAATGAACCGAACTGAAAGTAACGTCGATAGTGGGTGTTGTGGATAGATGCTTGCGTACACTCCATGTAAATACAGTCAAGTTTAACTGAAATGCAGGAAAACGCACAATTAAGTCAATTTTTCACTTGGAAAAACTTAGACTTGACGAATCCCTTTTTATGGTGATACTGAAAGTGCAAATGTTGTGCTATGGAATTGACAGGCTATCACAACGAAGGAAATTATCTAGAGGAAGATCTATCATATGAATTTTCATTTGACTTCTGAAGAAGTATACAATACTGAGTATTAGTATCTATTTTCACCGCACAATCGCCAGTACAACGGACGTGGTTCCATTTTATGCACAATTATTATATATTCCATTTTGCAGAAACCGGAGAAATACCAGTAAATAATCTGATAGTGAATGCTTTAAATAAACGTAAAGAAAACAAATTACCACATCCTGCCCAACTTCAGTGATAGTAATTAGCACACAGACCAAGTATAAAAATATATCCCTTTCCACAGACTTCCTATATTGTTACTTATTAACTCACACTGATAATATAATCGTATATTTCCTCTGAATTTCTAGGCATTTTTATCCTCGTATAAATTTCTCCCATATTAAAAGCACTTTTCACTTCTATGGATGATTACCTTGCACTGAATCACCAATATCAATTAAGTCTCCAGGGGAACCACAATTCTAAACACACCTATACAACAATAAATTCACCGCCCTCTTAACAAGATATCTATACAATGTCTATACTATAATAAATCTCGTCAATTATTTAGGAATAGGAATAAAAATTCTCACAGAAGAGCACATTAAGCGAGCACAAAATAATCACAACTGCCGTCTACGATATAGTTCTTTTCTTACTGTTCGCTAGAACAAAAAAAAAAACGTTTCTACCAGTGTACAGATTGTGAGAGCGCACCTTGCCTACAACAATCATGAGAGCAGCAGTGTATAAGTTGCAGCGGTAGTGGAGAAGAAGATGCAGATGCTGCTGCTGTTGTTGTTGATCGTTTACAAAAGCAGATAAACAATAAATAAAGATGCAGAGTATTTGTATACGAGCTGGCAGATTGTTGTAATTCTAGTGTTCACATAAAGATAGTTATTTAGCAAGTAAAAAAGAGCAGCAGTGTGCTCGCCTCTTTACAAAAATTCTGTACATTGTGCATACAGACACAGACTCATCCATTAGAATACACGGTCGGATATGTGTTTCATCAGTCCAATTACTTATTATTGTAAAAGACAGATTAGTCACGCATACGGTAATATAATATACATCATTGCGTACACACCTTCACCACCACCACATTTTTTCAATTTATGGTTTACAACTCCAATTGGGCTGTGTGGTGCTTTGATCGGTGAGATGTGTGCCTTCTTCTGCACCACCACCACCACTGCACATTTACATACAGCAATCAACATGTCTACTTATACACAAGCAGTGTACTGGCTGGCTGGTGGTGGTGGCGTGGTGGTGGTGGTTGAAGTTCTTCTAAATCAACTGACTCTATAATGGAAAGTACGCAAATGCAACCGAAGAACTCTAACAATTTCTTCTACAGTCCTCATCAAATATATAGAATATAATAATATTACATTATAGAGGTAGCAGTAGGTGTAGATTCATGCAACAGGCATGCTGCACTATGTTTAATATGTGAATGTGCACAATTTAAGAAGCAGAGTGAGCATAGATGAGAGAGAGAGAGAGAGATAAGAAGGAATGGCAGTGAAGTGAACAAACATACCTCTGTGGCTCCAATAATAATGAAAAGCTACCCTAGTCAACTCAACATGATCTGACATGAACCCGCTAGCGACAGAAAACAAGAGAAAAGACAAGGAATGTATGCAAATCAATATCAAGTAACCTCACATCGCATCACAGTTGAATTTCAG
Organism: Plutomurus gul; assembly: GCA_019776185.1. NCBI lineage: Eukaryota > Metazoa > Arthropoda > Collembola > Entomobryomorpha > Tomoceridae > Plutomurus > Plutomurus gul. Next base: position 33,054 of record JABASC010000009.1, on the reverse strand, counting down.
GTCAAGTCGACTCGACTCGGCATTTTAGAGCGAATCTGAATTTCAATATTCTGTAAACATGTCTTCACTTTGCTTGCATTTATTAGGCAAAAGGAGAACATAATAATAATATTCGTCTGTGCTGAAGCTGTTTATACTGCAGGACCACAGCAGCACTAACAATTAATAATAACAAGAGGATACACAGCAAAATGAATGTACTACCAGTCAACGTGTCTTTCATGAATAAATTCATGTAAAAATATCGTTTGCCGATAGTGCAGCCAGTTCATAGAGAGTCAGCACAGTCAGCAGCCAGGGCCAGTGTACCCGTAGTAAAAGCATGCGGTTTCAATTTAAAAGTCATTGTCTACACATTGCTGACGATCTTTCATTGGTGCCGTGGGAAATTCAACATATTTTCCTCTATGTATGTCTTCTGCTTCATTGTGAACAGATTGGAAAATACAGAATCCATTACTAATGCCGGTGGAGAAATGGTTGATGAATTAGTCGCGGAGAATCGAGATAAGTAAGTTTTAAAAAGGAACTTATTCTAGTAATCTCTTGTTGATGGTCCAGATTTTGATGGCATAGTGAAACTCTAATAATAGCTCAATTTACAATTTAAAAAAGTAATAAGAATTTCTTGCAAATTCTTTCGTATGTTACCTAGTACGCACTAGAAACTTACTTGGGTAAATGACATCCGATTTGATTTCACACTGCATCACTTTACAATTCAAATATTGCTTTACGTATGACGTATACACAAGACATAGGCTGTTTTGTAATCCAAATTTTATTGTAATTGCTTAACTTTGCAATTCAATAGTATACTTTTTAAAATTTTTACTTTGTTTTGCAATTCTTCTGCCTGCAGACTTTTATATAATTAATGCAACACGTTGTTGCATTATTTTGCAATTCAATTTTTACATTGCACCACAACGTGCATGCAGACTATACACTATGTATAAACCTGAACGTACACGTCTTAGTACAAATGTGGGAGTTCAAGGAAAGAAGACTACAGAGATAAGATCTGTTTCTGCATCACATTTAACACTCGCATAGAAACGTCAAGGTCAATTCCAGTGTTAATCATCGGAAATCCTCTCGCGTGCTAAAAATCTTTCGAAATTTTCTAACCCCCATGCTTTCAGCGCACTGCAGATGTCGTTAAACAGCATTTAACAAATTATCGGCGAGTGTTAATAATGAAACAATTACAACATGGTTTGTTGAATGCTGAATGGATACGACGTTATTCTGAGAATGCTGAATAGCTGCTAGCGGTGTACAAGTACGACAACATTTAGAACGGACGCAGCGTATTCTATGATGGTTTTGGGTGTGCACCAATGTTTACAATCGTAATACATAGTTACATTGTGTGTCTTCAAACGTATACATTGAAGGAGCATTGAGAAGGTTTCGATTCAAGTTTTTGCCAAAAGAGGTAGATCGATTGGAAGAGAATCGCATGTCGTGTGCAATGGCTGAGCTGACTGATGTGACAGTGAAACCACTAAAGAGAGACAAGATGACAGGATTGTAGAAAAAACGAAGCAGTCACGATTTTTAAATTTTTTTATGATGTATATAAGATGGTCTCATCGCATTACATCTACTCCATTGAACTAAAAGGTAGAGAGATTGTGACATATATACCACCTACAACTCACAAACTTTCTGAGAGACGACACACAGCACACAGAAAAAACAATAACAACTTTAAGGCCATTTATGGGAAGAACAAACAAGTATTTGCACACTATTACATCCACGATGACAAGTGTATCGATCCTGTGAAGTCTCTAAATGGTAAAGTTGTGTTCTCCGTACGTACAAACAGTGCACCAAAGTATACTCGCCATTGCATTATCCTCATATCGTATATTTGCATTCGCCATTATCATTGACAAATTGAACAAAAAAAGATTTGTTGTTTGGAGTATTCAACTCCCGAATCAAGTTTTCCATTCCACCTGTTTCTCCCTATGCTATTTACAATATAAATATTCCTTCAAACTAAGATACTACACTCCTCCCTGTAATACGTTAACATTATTTGTACGCTTACGCAATGTATTCTTATCGCTATCTAAACGTTGTGAATATTCTCACACTTATCCAAATTGGAATTAAACCTGCTAATTCTTGTAGCCAACTGGATAGAATGTTTTATTATTTACTGTAGAACTGTAGAATGCGTTTGTAATCCTTAACAGACTTGAATTATCGTCCTGCAGATGGACGCAGAAATAGGAAAAACTTTCTCCCTTTTAGATAATATCGCATAACAACGACAAGAACAAAAATTAACATTGACAAATGTCGGATTCAATTTAAAGTCTCGTCTCATTGTCACAAGCTAACTCCATGAGTGTGCAGAACCGAAAACCCGCAAGAATGCCATAAACTTTTTCGAAATCAAATGTTAAACTTTGGAGTTCTTTTGTTTATTATCATGCATTTTGGTTACCAAAAATAAATATGTTAATGCATGCGATTTTTCAACCATTGACCACAATGAGGTTGCAATATATTTAATAGCTGATTGGATCTAAAGAGCAATTTTACTCAGCAACAGAGTAGTTTGACTCCCTATATTTATATAGTTAAATCAAGAGCGTTCTTTGTTTACATTAAAGTAGATAAGTAGCTGTTTAGTTATGCTAATAATGTGCATGATCATGATAAGACGACGATTACATTACAACTTAATATTCTGACCTACAGTAGTATAATATCAGTGTACAATTAGGTTTCTGGTTTCTGCACATAATCATTTCCAGTAAACTGTATGATTATCTGTGTGCTGTGGTGTAAACCCGTTGTACTCTTTTCACAAGAATAGGGGAACGAAGGGAGAATAGTAGAAAGGAACTTGTTTAAAAACGCTGCCAGGAAACAGAAGAGGGAGTTCAAATTTTGTCAAAAACAATTGAGATACAGAGAGATAAATTCTAACCAGAAACCGTGTACTCCCAATTTTATTTTTTAAAGAAGGATATATCCATATGAGCTTTGCTTTAAAATGGATAATTCTCAACCAATTATCTGTTCTGAGAGGTTAAAACTGCTGCGAGCATAGTAAATCCACTTTATGATTGCTCAATATCCTAATACAGTACATTTATTAGCTTCAAGGAGCTTCAATTTGGGCTTAACAATATATCCCAAGGAAATAGAAACTGGAACGTAGCTAAACTTGAACTTATAATGCGGCTAAATGAAGTGCACCATTGAAGAACAGTTGATGAAATGCTCATAGCTGCTCTATTCCCTGATAACATTAACGAATTTGAAATGTACATTTAATTTAAACATTTGAAGTGTCTAACAATCAAAGAAAACAAACACGAACTTCAACTTTTGTGCACCCAGCTGCTTACTGTCTTAATACAGTCCAAAAACTAATATTATTATTACAATCGCCATAAGCACGCATTTATTTACAAGTAGGTAATCATCGCAAGCAGGTTTAGGAAATAACACCATGTACATACAGAATGGCCACGAATTAACAATGGATTCACTTCAATTTTTATACATAAAATTGCCATGAACTCTCATAAAATTTACTGTAATAAGTATATGGAAAAGTGTTACAAATGAGCGGATCATAATCCCCACTTCAATATCTTGTTTTCTTCATGTTTTCATCCTTTTTTCTGTTTCCAAATTGCTTTCCTTACATAAAGATATATTGTGCTTGTACATCTATTGTCAAGAAAATGGTCATTTAATTTCTCTTGATTAGTATTGGGTGCATTGCTAAATAAGAAAATAAAGTATAGATTTCCTCTAGATACACAATGTGGTTGTTTTTGTGCATGTCCAATGGAGTAGCAATGTGCAGCGTTAAGCATCGAGCCCATAAAATCTTACCGTGCCGTTGCTAGTAAAATGTATTGTAAGAATTCTTTCATGGACAGCTTGTGAAGACACTGTTAACCTTAACGAGTGAATATTATCGACACGAGTAATTGTATGCAGGTCTGCTTAATATGCCTATTTAGATGTTGTTGCAGAGTGTGAAGAAGGTCATATCTATACCTAGTACAGGGTTTCGAAGTGACTGCATGCAGACAGAGGTGGATGAGTTGGTTCGGTTTAGGTTACTGCGCTCTTGAGATAATTAACAGGTAGTCAAAACGTTATGAGGCAATAAATCAAACCATATTTCTTTAAACACTTTCAACCACTGCTCCCTCAAATCCTCGAATACTTTCGTCCAAAAATAATGTGCATCTGCCGCACTACCTCCTATGTTATATTCACTGTTTCCATCTTATCAATTTCTTAATGCTCAGACATTAAAACTTTACTCGTCTGCCATCGGTCCGCCGGTCTACCTGTCCACACTGTGCCTCTACATTAATTACCGCCGAGTGGAAATGACATGGTCTCATCGTTAAATCACTGAAACACTTAAAAAGTTTATGGTCAAAACTGATACAAAGGAAATGTAAAAACTGAACATTACATCAAGGTAACTTCAGGTCATTCGGGTTATCGGGGGTGGGGTCAATGTTTCTTTGTGCAATCTCTGCATTACAATTCCCCCTCATTTACTCTTCCAGTCAGCTCAAAAAGGACAAAACTTGTAATTGTATCCTTCCTCAAAAAATTATCAATCTAATTGAGAGACACAAGTATAAAATGTTAGTTAATAGCTGATGACAGAAAAAACGACCACATTGTGCAACATTTGTCCAGTTCTATTTGGTTCAGTGATTGCAAATTTGATACACACGTTGTGGTTACGCTTCCCCGTTTCCGACAGCTCTCTACATACAAGGAAGATAGTCTTTCGGCGTCACATGTGTTCGTCATATCTCCATAATAAATAATATAATATAGCACACACGACGAGCAGCTAAATTGCAATGAGTGCATGCCATAATAAATAGAGACACAATTATATTCACAGAAAATATCATCTCTCTCTTGCTCTCACATTACTAATCACCAGTGCCATTCATCCACGGCTTCATACACAGATAAAACCAATCTGGACATAGTAGCATGCACTAATCTAATGACTGACCAGAGAGCGACCCACACTGAATTAGCTGCAATTTATCCATTAACAAGTTCTCTCGAGTCACGTCACTTCACCAACAACATCTCCCTCTCTCTATTATCAACAGCGCATTAGTTCTAGCACACATTTAATACAGATTAGCACTTGTTGTACTCAGACCTCTTTACATTGCTATTTGCAAAAATATAAATGTTAATTCGGTCCACCTTCAAAACTCATACACTGTATAGCACAGGGCTTTTTGCACGTATTATTGTATATACATATAGGAAGGTCGTGGTGTTGCCTGTAGTATTATTATTAAAAAGTATATATTCCCTTGTGCACTTCTTCTTCCAGATCATGTATTTATAAGGCGGCAAGTGAAAATGCAATTTCACGGCTAATAGTACGTAGTAAATAAACTAGACAAGTATGTGTGAACCACATTCCATTTCACATCACGCTTACTTATGACACTGAATGCCATGACTAGTTATTAGGGGAGATGGAAGATAAGTACGGCTCTCTCTGTGTGTGTGGCAGTAAAGCGCCTACATTTCGCATCAGTCATCAATCATTTCTGCTCATGTGGTCATTGTGCCATGACATTAGCCCCTAATTAACATTCTACGTGGATTACAAATGTAATAGAATATTATTTATCGCCTAATTAAGATTTTGGCTGTTCTCTCACACACAAACAACTATCCTGACCCTAGAATGAAGTCAAGTGTGCCAGAAATAAAACTATTATGACTGTCATAAAAGTCAACGCATAAAGCTTATTATTGATAATATTTTATAAATTATTGTATCTATTTAGCATAGTCAGTTGGATATAGATTTATAACATCATTTGACTTACTGACTCGAATATAGTAACTGTTTAGTATGTGCTACTATGTACTCGCCGACTCGTCCTTTTTCATGTATTTTTCGTTTACACTTTTAGCGCTTTGTTTCTGCCACTAAATCGGACGCTTTGCACAGTTTGCCTGCTTAGTAATTAACTAACGCCGCATTCTTAATGTCACAGTCACTGACAAGGATGATGAGGAAAGATTGACGAACAAGACTTGAAGACCGACTATTGAGATATGCAAAGCTTTACATGACAAAGCAAAAAAGAACGTCATACATTATAATAATTAAATGGACGCCTTTGACGAGGGCATACTGTTTCTTTGCCAACTATTTACTTTGAAAGTACAAAGGAATTGCGTATCGTAAAAATTCTTGATTATTGTAATCTTATTTATCGTATTGAGAAAGAGACAAAAAAACTTTGTAGACAAACGCGGAAATGCACAATTCATGTTTACACACCTAATTTCTATCAACTGTGCACCATTTTATTTGCAATTAGTACAAAAAAAAGTTAGATGCAAGACTGACAGGCAGTGAAAGTTGAAAATCTTCATATCTCATTGTGGTAGAACAGTGTGATTACAAAGCCACTGCGCTGGACATCAATATTTCTGCACACGTCATACGGTCTACCTAACTGTGCGTCACAAACATCGTGTCACAAAGATTCCGAGTCAAGTTGTTCCCAGAAAAGGAAAATTGTTAAGCAAAGACTTTTTACACGGAACACTTAGCAAAACAAATGCAGCACTAAACTGCAAAAGTGTTTAAAATTACAGTGGCCACCCTGTATACATTCTGCGAACCGAGCCCAAATGAACAAAAAACGTGGACATGTGCCTGCAGATGGACATTCTGTGGTATTCTGTTAATTCCAAACAGAATGAATACAATACACCATTCGTATGCAAAGTAAAACGAATAGGAAATACTAGAATATTACAAGGGAAAATATTGCGGTTAGAAAAGCTTCAAATGTGAGTGATTATGCAGCAAATGTAATTCGTTTCATCGGTATATGCAGCATTGGAGTAAAGTGTTTGCATGCAAATCTATTAGGGGGAATCGATGTGCACCGCAATAATAATGAGCTTAATTATGGCAAGAAGGACTACAATAGAAAAAGCATCTAGTTTGTTCTTGGCCATAGTAATTGCAGAGCACAGAGAGAAGGTAGACGATAGTGTGAGAACTATGATAGAAATAATTCCTAGGAGAGATGCACCAGCGATGGTGGTGGCTTTTGTGTCCGTGTGTTGTCTGTGCACAAAGGAGCCAGTTGTTTTTCTCGCATCAGTCCGTCAGCTATATTTTTCCTTCTTGGCTGACCTGACCGTGCAATAAATACAGCAGCAAGACGAAGAAGACGCAGAAGAAGACAAGCAGCAGCAGTCCCACAAAAAGGTTTCTTTAGTTTTCCACACACACACAAACATAGACACACAAGACATCATATTATCTTAAATTCTAAGCTCCTGTGATAACCAGGATAAAAAAATTATTCTATGGGTAATGTGTTTTAATAAAGAGTTGACTAGCGGGAAAGTGGTTTGGTTTGTCGTCAGTTGCACACAAAGGGTTGCATATTGTTAGCAGAGAGTTAAAAGAAGTCGTCGTCGTTGTTGCTGTTACTTACAGGTCTCTCGTAGAATATCGTCATGCACCTACCACCACCAACACCACCAACACCACAACTACAAGACTACACTTTTATACAACAATGCACATTTTATTGCATCGGCTACTTTGCCTTCTTGTTCGTTCGTGCAGCAGCACTCTGTGTGACTGACTGTGAGTGCATGGTGAATATATATTTATGTCTGTGAACGTAGTAGTCCTAGTAGATGGTTCTTTCCTCTCTAAAACAAGCAAAGGCACTCCCTCTTGCCGAATATGGACGAGAGATTTAAACACTCGCTTCGTTTTCTTCTCTCTTTGCCATTTTCTTTCTCACACACACACACACACACACACACACATTTTTCTCGCTGCCTTTATAGATTCGTCCCTACTCACTCTTCATCCACTCCATTGTAGCTCCTCACCTCACACAACAACGGCTGTACAAACGCTCTGCTGCTGTCGTCTTCCAAAAAGGAAACAGTGTTTGCCTACAAAACAGACTTTCCGCCGAAGAATATTCTCTCTCTCTGTGTCGATGGCTTGAAATATTGGAAAATCTTGTAAAATGACCACAAATACTATTAACACGCGCGTACAACCAAAACAAGCTTGTTTTGCACTGTTCTACAGGTTTTTAGGTGTGCCCCTTATATTATGTATTCATTGTTATCGTTTAAATATTTTACAGGCTTAGGCTACACCATACCAGTATCACCTATTGTCTGGGCTGACACATGAATCATGTGCTACAATGCATACTAAATATTTGAATTGTGTAGTTAAGCTCAGTCGTCTAAATTACATTTTACTTTATTTAAATACTTGTACCAAGTGTAATCATACACAATTTATTTTAATAAAATTTACCATCTGTGTTCCTGTGTTATGGATACGAGTTGGCAATTCTACCTAAAACAATATTCTTGTCCTCAGTTTCATTGTAACTTTAGTCTCTGAGTGTTTCACTTTGAAAAGCAGTATTACCAATGCCTCCATAAATAGGTGCTAAGGTTCAGTTGCCTGTATTCCCATTATGTGCACACCAGTTGTTTTAAACTAAAACATATTAGATGTAAATAAATTGTGACTGCTTTGGAAAATGAAGATGGTGATTTAGAGTCCATTTCTATTTTGGTTAATTAATTTCAAGTCTCCATTACTGTCAACTAATTGTCTCGTTGTGTTTACTAATTTCCTTCGTGAGAATAATGTCTTTCTTGAATTGTACGTTGCACTCTTATGCTAATTGGAAAATTGGATCAGAATGTACATTCACGTACAGATGTCTTGGGCATCTCAAAATGCATAGGAGTTAGCATTGGTCACGTATAAAAAACAACTGCATTACAAGTGAGTGACACCTTTAAGAAAGTATTTGAACGTCTCTGTTTAAAACTACTATACTCACAATAAGTAGAAAGATATGTGCATATGACAATGACGGGTGACCTTGACATAAGCACCACATCCTCAGACCATCACTGTAACATTATGTGCATACAATTTTTTACAAACAGAATAAAGAGAAACAAAGTTGAACAAGTTGGTGACAAGCAAAAATATGGAAATATTTCTCGTCAAATCATAAATGGAGGTGAGACGATGTCAGAATTAAAATTCGTGTAAATAGTGCATGTACAATTTACATAGACGGGCACGTACTCAATTACAATATCTTTATATATACGTGTGTGTATCTCTTCATTTCATTATGCAATAGAGACATAGCAGTGGTAGTAGTGGATAGAGAAATAGTAATTTAAATGTATTGGGAAAAGTTGATTTGACTTGAATTTCAACTTGTGGCACAATGCATCAACCAATGGAATAATGTTAAAGTAATTGCTATTTTAATTTGCATGTAATACAAGCGAATAAAAATCGAAATGACTTCGGCACATTCAACAGTGGTACAGATAAAAAGATTGTACGTTTACTTTGATGATTCTGCTGAAGAAACAAGTGACTGAGCCAAACATTCTGAGCTGAGCAACACTCGTACTACATTATAGGTACACCAACAGACACACACACAGACACTTGGCCATGAAAGTTAAATGAAGAGTTCATCTCGCCATTTTACGCTGCATATGGTGCACGGTGTGTCTGTGTGAGTCGTAGAAATACTCTTAAGAGAACGTGGATACCTAATCAGAACGTAGCTACTAAAATTCTTTTGCTTCTTTATGAAAGTTTAAAAACTTACCTGATGCCTTTCATACATAGGTAACAATTATTGTAGCGCTCGTCCAACACAGACAACTATCTGCAGTGGTATACTTATGGTTGTGCATTATCCAACGATTTTTCAGACTGCCATCAAGAAAATGAGAATATAACAAAATTAACAAACACACAACAACTGCTAACAATACGCCAGCTTCCTTTTGCATATGCCTAAAGTTACACAACCAATTTCCATTAATTAGCATCCAAAGGGGGAAAAAGTTTGTTGTACATGAAAAACAGGATGTAGTCTGAATGTAATTATACAGATAAATGCTACACTAAACTCCAGCTTCCTTTTCTAATGATATATACACGGTTGTTGTTTCTGTCTAATTGTTTTCCGTGTAAGCTCACTCTTCTCTAAGGATGACCCATTTCCCCATTATTTGTATCTCAATGCATATACAAGTGTTTAAAGGAATTGTGACTTCTTTACGTTGCGTTTTTTTTGAATGAAAAATTTACGTGAAGCCTTCCTGTACGACGACTGAATGGGAGATACTGTTTATGTATGCGAAAGCACAACTGTAATTATTCTGAAAATTCCATAAATTTATATAGACAAAAATAGAGACTCGGTCAGCACGGTGAATTCCAATGTGGTTTAAAAATGCAAAACTTAGCTTTGTACATGAATCTGTAATGCACGACATGATGGGAGGATTTAGAAAGAAGCTTGAGAATGACATTATGATTTGTTAAATTCCCAACTGCTTAACTGGGATCATGGCCATTTACGTAACCCGCACTGTCATGGCTCTCTGCATCTAATCTGAACTGCATTTCTTACAATCATATTCCGCGAATAAATTCAAAGAGGACATAATTCGTGTATTTATTTAAGCGAATAATTAAAATTGAGTAAGAGGGTCTGTGAAAATCCTCCCGTAGTATACCACCACAAGCAAGTCTACGGGTTGGCAGTGTTGGCACACACTGACAGAATTGAAATCACATTTAAATAAAAAAATGTGGTTTGTAGAGTTCTCTCTGCAAACCATTTTGTCAATTAGATGGACGACAAAATGTGATTTTATAAATTATTTACCACGTGTTACTTATTTTATACTTGTGTTAACACTATTGGGTACACTTGTAAATTTGTAAATCCCAGTTAGATAAAACAAAATTGGAAAAAAAAATCATTTTACTTGTGTTCGGTGTACTGTACATAAGCTCCAACACGAAGTGTGCAATTTGCAAAAAGCAATTTTCTCACAAAACTGTTTAACTCTTTGGAAATTTTTTATTAGCCTTTACTTTTCATTTTCTAAGCGAAACTTAAAATAGCGTTTACTACCAATTGGCTGTTAGTTACATAAAATAAAGTAAAGTGACTGCGTCACAAACCTTTGTGTTAGCAGAGGAAATTGTGTATCTTCTTTTCCCAGAGAAACACTTGGAAAAGCTCGTCTGCTCTGGAGGGCTTTTTAATAAATATTCTTGATGGTTTGTTGGAAGAAAGATATTGGTGAGCAAGAGATTCCTTTGATGCATTAAAATTGAATGTACGTCAAACGTGTGTCGGAGAATGTGCATAGAAAATGACTTTGTAGTGTCTATGTACTATTTACTATACATTATAACATCTCCTTTGCACAACCTTCAAAATGGTAAGACACACGCTTGACGAAAAACCTAATGAATTGTACATACATATATATTAGATATACACTGACTGGCTGCTGCATGGTTGATGAAAGTTTGCATTGTATAAGTGCAAGAGAGAGAGAGAGAGAGAGAGAGAGAGATGCAGAATGGAAATATTTCTGAAGACTGGTCGTATATCCTTTGTGTGTACTATAATATATATGGTAGATTTAAGCAACCTGTTTTGTGATCCGCATACAAGAATATGCATCAATTCAGATTGACATGTCAGATTAGAGACGAGTACAATTTGGTTTTTGCACTCCTGTTCACTTTGACTTAACGACAATCAATCAGCACGAGAAATACATATATATGTGGCATGTGGCATCCCCTTCTTAATAAAATCTATGAACACGTTCACTTTATTTTGGTCTGCGCACACACTGTTCCTATGCAAATAAGCTCCAATGCTCTTGCACACACTTATACAGAGAATACTTCACTGCTGCACTCTGCAAGCCTCTACTCACATTTCACAATTGCAGCACAAAATATTTTATATAGGTACCATACACAGAGAAAGAGATATTATTGTCCTCATAGGAAATAAATCTCTTTAGAACAGGTAGAGAGACTGTTTTCTTTTGTGGAAACCCCTTTGTCACTCTTCTATCTATCTAAAGCTTCTATCTACTGACAAGTTGCAAGCGTACTAATAACTGCCCTGAATTTACCCAATTTTACTTTTATCCATAACTGATCTTATCAGGAGTCTCACTGAGCATCTAGACAACTTTGCCTTTATGTAATGTATACCGTATGCTTATCATGCACGTTAATACTACAACTGCTGCTGCTACCATAGAGGCGGATACCTGCTACACTGCAATTACATGCTTACATAGGGTATAATGTACACATGTTGCCAAGAAATACGTGGATTTTTCTCTGTGTGCCCGAACAAGTAAATTATTGCAGCATCAGCCAATATAAGCCAGATTTACATTATGACTAACGTTATAGGAATTCTTTGTAAATATACATTGTACAAAAGTAGTATGCAGCAGTAGTAGTAGCTTCAGTCTTTGCCTTTCCATCTTTTTCATCTAGAAGTGCTTTGCAATTGAAATGAAGAGTAAAATTGAGTCTGCCCCTATGCCTTATACGTGTGAATCGGCATCCTACTATAATAAACTAAATTGAGCGAAATTGAATAATCAAATATAATGTATGGATACATTATTAATACTTTAAGACAGATAAATAGATATCACAGAACGGTCTTTTCATTCCTATGCAATTCAATTCAATATTTTCTCATACATAAATAGTATAGGCATTCCAGCAGCAATGATCGAGTTCATCCCACAACATTACCAAATAGAAGTGTAAGTGCTTGGTGGGAAAATGAGAGGAATTCCTCTGTGTACATAATATTATTATTATATGGAAATAAGTGGACCGTTCGATAGTATTTGAGGCTAACAGTTCGCCAAGGTCAAAATATCTTATTTCGTATAACACATGAGAGTTTTTATGATTTGAAGTGAAATTATGTATGCATAGACCAAAGCGTTTCCTGAGTAGATTGGATTAAATAGATGAAAAGTAATATTAAATTGTTTTATTGGCAACTTGTATTAATTGACTCTCTTTTAGTGAACCATGCCATGGTACACTAGAGCAGGCATATGCTTCTGTGAAAATCTAGTGCTATGTAGCAGCACCCAGCCCACAGCAGCATCATATACAATATGCATATAAGAGAGTTGTGCTACACCATATAGTAGACTATATAGGCTTCCTCTATAATTACAGAACACGAACGAATATTTTATAATTACATAGAAATCCAATGCTACAACATATATTTTAAATGATCAAGTAAGTAAAAACTCGTACAAGCTCATCGGCAGTGAACACTGCGAAACTGGACGCTCTCTCGTTTGTTACGCTTTGTCCAACACAATTAACGACTGGCTCATTACCTGCCTGCGCCAGAAGACAAAAACGACTTCTTTTTATCATTTCGGACTTTTTATCGCAGGTGCTGCATACTTTTGAATTCATCAGCTCTTTTCGAGCTTTCCAATATCCATTCATCACACCATCATCACCACAAACAGTAAAAAGCTTCAATTTTTTCCCACAAAACCTAATTTCTATATTCTAGACTTTACCGTGTGAGCTTTGTGTACAGAAGAGAAGGAACGAGCAAAGGACAGGACAAAAAGTGACCAAAGGACCTGTGCTCTGCTCTCTCACTAGGATTGCCTGTAGGTGTAGTGCACTGTACTGTAAAACAATGTGTAATTATAGTTTGACGAAAGAATCTGCGCGTTCCTTCAACTACTGTGGAGACAAAGGTAGGAAAAGGTTTGGCCTTAAATGGAAATCAAGGTAAATCACATGCCCAAATCGGTTGCATTTCATGCAAACCGTATTTTCCACTTTTCAGTTAAGGTAATTGAAAACATGTTCAATTTGCAAAGCAAATACATACAACAAAGATTCCATGTACTCTTCTAGTACAGCAAGGTGTGACCAAGCAAATATTTATATTATACAGAGCTCTCTCTCTCTCTCTCTCTGTGTGTGTGTGTGTACATAATAAGACGTGGACATAATAATACTACACCAGTGTGTGGGTAGAATAATTCTAATTCAGGAGAAAAGCTACAATTCACAACGTAAGTTGTGCGAGCAACGACAACTTAATTTATCCTACGAATGGTCTTCAGCTCTGCTCTGGTCAGGTCAACTATACGTTGGCCATGTTCGATCTGCTGTTATATTGTTATTACGTTTGTCACACGCTATCATCACAAAAAGCAGTACACAGACACAGACACAATTCAAAATCACTAATAGTAGGGCATAATAGAGAGTGAATGTGTGTGAGTATGGCGAAAGTATGGACAACGTGGAGCCCAGTGCAAATTCCACGTTGATTCTGTTTTTCATGCAGTCAACCGCCGCCGCTACTGCCAGGTTACTAGTAGCACGGGTCATGCATGTCTGCGAAGCTGCTCAGGGTTTATTAAATAAAACACGGCTCACAATCAATATCTCTCTCTCTGTGTTCTGTGACTGTGACCGACCCGATGGCTCGGACCAGGTGAATTCGCTTTCCCCGCAAACGCACACACACTCACTCACTCAGTCACTCACTCACTATTTTAGGAGGTTGTTACTATAAAACGCACAAAATTGACAAAATACTTATTTTTATGTAATGAGAGGCGTGACGGTATTGGATTATTGCTTTTTGGCCCAATGCCTAATTGTGGGCTCACTTAAACTGTTCGGGGTAGGCAAATGGGAAAATAAAAGTCATAATTAACAAATAAAGTAGGAAATGGATTAGAATTCTTTCAATGGAAATGGAAATTAAGTGCGATACGGTTCCAAGAGAAAACTAAAGATAACTACCCAAAAGTGTAGAAAGGGTAGATGACTCAGGAAATTCTCATGAAAAATTCTACTTTTGTAAATAGACCGTACTGTTTTTTTAATTTCTTTCCTGATGAATAACGCCGGTGGGCTACACTTTGAAAACAATCGAAATATGAAAACATCAAAAGGCATTATATTGTCTATAGAATCGATTTGCGAAAAATGTAATTCATATGTACATATGGGATTTTGTGGTGGATGTAGACACGAGGGCAAATGTGTATTCACATACAGAGAGAGAGAGATACAACAGCTCCTAGACTAACAACTGCACTAATAAGTACACACACATGCTAATCTTGAGCATCTCTTTGCTGAGAATGGCTTCTGGTGAATGAAGTCTGGGTAAGCAATTTCCGTGACTTGGCTATTAATAATAATGCAAAAGATGATGACGATGCTGAGCTCAGCGTTCTCTCGACTTCAAACGCTTTCATGTCTCCGGTGCGTCCGACACAAGGAAGTAAAATTCCTGAGAGGACACTACAAGATCTCCTTTCAAAAGAATGCAGGCTCTGGGTAATATGTACATAAGTATTATTAAGTACTTAGAGAGAGAGAGAGAGAGAGAGACCACAAGCACCCAACTACCAGCACCGATGAAAGCTTTTTTTGTCGACTGCATATAATGCTACTAACCGTGCAAATGTGCAGATTGAATCGCACGTAAATATAGTGATGGTATTTAAATAATAATAGACATAGCAAACTGCGAGCCCGTGGGCCTGTCAAACAAACTACGTGCTAGATTCAATATGTGGCTATGCTGTATACATTGTGATACATTATGGGATATTTACTTGGGTATGGTTTCGTACTAATATTAGGCAAATATTGCAAACATTTCCTTTCATTAAAGATACCGAGATTATTTATTAGTTGGCAATTGTTTTAATGAGAAAATTTATGGCACAACCTAGTTTTAATAAATACTTAATTTGTCTGTGATAATAAGTAATTGTGATAATTTGATTAAGGAAAAATAAAAGTTACTATTTGTTTCTATTGAATTCCACTAAGGGAGTGTATTGTTGTAATACTTTGCCAATGGCTCCATCTTAATTCATGAAAAGGTAATATGGGTATATCCCTGATGCATCTAGTATAAAATATTTGACAGTATTGACTTTTGACTTTTAATAATAAAATTCCCTAAACGTTACTTCTGACGTACTATCTGGAAATTCATAGCACTTATTAAAAACTTATTTGTACAGGGGAAGCAATAATAATTTATTCCATTATTCGTCTTTGGGTAAATGTGATAACACTGACAGAAAGGTAATGGCGAAGACATTTTAATCTGCTGACTGAGTTGAGTATTATTAGTAATCTCAAGCGCCTTCCTTACTGCAAATAGAATTAACCTGTCACCCGTGTAAACCTAACTGATATGTTTACTAACTGAGCTATGTATTGAATTATACTGTACGTTTAATGTTTCAGCATGGTACACATTGAGGTACTACCTTCAAAGCTGTCTATGTACTCGAGAGAATCCTGTCTGTGAGTGGGTGGCTAGGTGTGTTTATTGATTCGGAAGTTAAATTTAGGTCTTTCTCCAGGGCGATTTGCATTTAAAATTTCGATGATTTTGATCAACCTCCAAAGAATAGAAAAAAAATACCCCTTTCAACATCACATTGTTCATATAAAATCCACTTTACAAACGCAGCAGACCCTGGCGAAAAATATCTATTCGATATTATCGCTTACTAACAAGAAAACATTTAGAATTTGTATTTTTCAATGATGATAAGCTTGTGGTGCACTGACATCTGTAGATGCATTCCCATAATGTCGAATTGGAATACAAGAATTATCAAATACTCCAATGTACAGCAACCTTTTGGTAATTTTAGTGTATTTTAGTGTTTATGTATTCCTGTTTGACCAATTTTTTCATCAAATTATGAATTTAATTTTACACCTGGTTTTCGAGATAAATCTTAACGATACTCTAATGAAAAAGGAAAAATCCCATTAAGTATATGAAAGTTCTAATGGGTAGCATACATACATAAAATCTATTGATTAGGACAGACTCCAAATAATATTCTGCAAAAGATTTAATCTAAAGATTTATTGGTAAATTGCAAATCACATCAAAGTACCGTGACTGCAAAAGCTGAAACCGTCCCCGTGATTCATATGCCACTGGTTTTCTGGTGGTGTAAGCATTGTCAGTGCAATGTGTGCAGCACCCGTGCATCTGTATTTTTACATGTATAAATGTAGAGCGACAACTTGCACGTCTCCATTCTATACGCACTGTCACATTGGATAATATCCTATCTATTTACTGCACAGATAGCGTACATCCTATCTAATTGTGAGATCAGAAATAGAATACATCCCCGAAATAATACAGAGACGAGAGTACAGATACAAAATGATGTCATACACGAAGTGTCATTTCAACAGCACATTAGACATGGAAAAACATATTTAATATATGCTCATCCACTACCTACATACATACCTCTCACTTAAGCATATGCATACGCATTAGTTGTTACTAGCTATAATATTATAAGCAGCTCTTTCAGTTTAAGTATATTTAGCAGTGCATTCCTTGAACACTAAGCACTGCAAACGATCTGTAACTACAAAAGGGGCGCGACACACATCATAATGTTAAAACGTACAAGACACATGTAGCCAGTTCCCTTTCAACTTTCAAACAGCCAACATAATCTACTGAAGAGAAAGATTTGTCAGATTCCACAAATATTTCGTTGGATGGATAATCTCATGTCCTATCATATTCTCACAATCAGTCAATTCTAACAAACTCTATTCTGTCTATACAATCGGAAGTAAGTAGACTCTACAGATCTGAGCAACTCCTTTTCCCCTCAATGTATTCCCTGGTGAGTCATGCCTTTACTTTGCTGTTTGTCCATTCCAGTATATTGTACTTATTCAATTTATCTGTATATGTAAAAGGTGGCCAATATGTCAAGTCATGGGATGCAAATCAGGTACTGTACTATACATTCAACTGGACAGCATTTGATAGAGGAGAAAGTACGTTCACTGTTGATTGAGTGATTATAAATATCGGCACATCTCATTCGCAAACGCATTGAGTCATAATGTCCTGTCATCGTCTTTGGGTATATAGATTTAGCAGAGAAACAAATATAAAGCATACCTACTTCTTTTGTATAAATGAGATCAGCACACCATGCAAAAATAAATTTGCAACGAATTGTGGATGAAAAATTTATCTGGATATGAAGTCTGCTAAATTACAGTTTTCTGTTCTTTCCAATCACGTGCGTAGTTAACTTTGCAAGGCTTGTGGCATAGTTCATGTGCTAATTTGTTCACGAGCACCTAGGACTGCCTTCATATAACCCGTATCAGTATTTGCATCTTACTTCCACCACCTAGAGCTGGAATTACATTTATGGCTGACTTTGATATAGATAAAATATGGTACACGTAAAGGAATAAACTACAATCTCAGGTATTTATATTGTTGTAAGTTTACCCTGTGGGAAGCTGTTCTAAAGTCACAAACAGTAAATTCTACTCGTCTAGACATTGCAAGGGGTTACCCATTACATAAAGTATTAATGCAAAAGGTTACTTGACACCACAATATTCAAAGTATGCTCTCCTCACTCTTAATTTTGAAGGAATTGATGCTAAAAATTTAGCGTAGTTTAGGTAAAAATATATTTTACAAACATGCCATTAATTTTCAAATATTTCCTATCCAAATTGAAAAACTACTTATGTACTCCTTGTATGAATGCATAAAAGGTTTCTAAAACCCTGCATTGGTAATTACATTGGAGCTGCAGAAGTGGTATTTAAATGAAGAGAGATATTGATGACATAACGCGACAATGTCATTTTCTCACTACAATCATAAAGTCATAAAGAGGTATCTGTATAAACAGTTAGCTGTATCATTAACGCTGCTAGACTGTAGTTCTATTACTATGTAAATATAGTGTGCATGCATATGTCCATTCATATTTTACTGTGGGACACCACTAACGGCATTTCATGAATACCATTTTATTTCTTATGCTTTTGATATAAAGAATTCCTACTTTATTGCAAGTGAGAAGCAAAATGCTTATCAATGATGACACACATGTAACACACAAACTCACATACTATATGTACGTAATATTTAACTGCATTAGATTGTGAGTACTGAATACTAAGCACGTTACAATGCAACTGCAATGATTTTGATTATTTGCAATGGGTTATTTGTGGACAGGCAGCGAATAGAAGTCTACAGAGAAGCAGAGAGAAGCAGTCAGTGAAATATTCATCTACATAAATATTCCAAGACATGTAGGTAAATCCCAGGTACTTACTTACATGCATATCTACATAGTATGAGAATTTGTTAATGCCGCTGCTGCCTGAGTCGTCTTATTCGGCGGCTAAAAGGCAAGAAGATCAACGAAACGAGGAGAATTTGAGCGAATAAAGAAACTCAGCTCGACCTCGACTCCAGCTACATAGCAGTCGACTTACGCATCGCATTGATGAAAAGTGGGAAGCGTTGCATGAGCTTTTAGCTTACCTTGACTTGACTTCACTCGAGTTGACTTTACTGCAACTGGATTGACTTGACTACACGCAACGGATTCCTAACCAACGTACCACAGCCAAATGTACCACACTGCCACAAGCACAGTGCGAAATGCGTCCTTTTTGTTCATCTAAGATGCCCCTCCTATCCAGTCTACTAATTTAAGGAAAGGCATGCAGGTACAAATATAAACAATAGATTTCTATTTATTTAAATCAAATTAACAGTTATATTGAGCTTGCCCCAGACCCCAAAACCAATTTCTTGGGCAGGTAACTACGGGAAGGCAGTAATTGTGTTTTGTCAATGTTATTCAGCACTCTTTGATTTTGTAATATGTGCAATAAACGTTTTCCTGTTCGAATAACGATTTTAAAATATCCTAGAATTCTTTTGAAGGCATTCTTGAAAAACTGCATTAAAATGAGTTTACCCGTGCACATTCCAAAGTTCCCATTTACGTTCTCTCTACATATCTGATATGCATACGATTGCAAGTAGTTTACATATTATCATCGTATTATAAGCAAATTGACCCGCCATTGGCGATAAAGTTTGTAAGTTGTTTACTTGTGTGTGAATACACTTAAAGAATTCCTATGCCGAGCATTTGTAAGTAGATAATGAAATGGATAAAGCATATGCATGAAACTGTTGTGGCACATTTGTCGTACTCTCCAACAGAACTATAGATTGCCATATGCTAATATCGCCTTGCGATACATATGGCTGTAGAAGATGGGAGGAAAGGAAATTTGGCCCTTTATAGGAACTTAATATATAGAAACATGTACATACATAAGTACATGCATATAGTCTGTGCACAGCAGGCAAACAACGCAGTGGAATAGATAGAATAGAACAACTCGAGTCGATCAAGTGCTCGCCATGGAATTGCCTTCCTTTGCTTTGCGACTGACTGACTGAAACTGAACGGAGAATGAAAGAGAGCGAGAGGACGAGAGAGAGAGAGAGAGAGACCGTAGCCCTCCCCAGAACACAAGAGCAGTCCTTGTCCCCCTGCCTGTTCTGTCTCTATTTGTATTTACTGAATTTGACTTTAGCGTCTTGTCTTTTGCAAGAACCGAAATCCGGTGGAAAACTTGAGCGGAAATTGAGGAAATTCTATCTACTATGTCTTCCCACCACTCTTTCAATTAGCCCATCAACGTAGCCAACTGACGAATATCTAAATATCAAAACCAAATGATGTATTTCTCCCATTTTGTCTTCCTGCTCTTATTGTCTTTGCTCTTTCCTCTCCGTCGTCGTCTTCCAACTCCGTCAGTCAACTCACAACGACAACAACAGCAGTCCTCCTCATTTAATTATGAAATATACATTTCCATGTATGCATCCACATTCCACACAGCACACAGCAACAAACTCCCATCGAAATAAGAGAAAACAAAACGCCGCTACCACATACTCGCGTCTACATTTAAGTCCTTCATAACATTCTACGCAATACTACTTACAAGTACAGCGGCAGGATGCTAAAATAAATAGATTAGGTTAGTACGCAGTTGCAAATGAATTTCATTTCACATAGCAGCAGCGACAACAACAACAGCAAAATTACTCTCTCTCTCTCTCATTCGCTAGTATTTCTGGTCTTTGTGTCCATGCGAAATCTGAATTCTGTGTAGACACATGGAAACGGAGAAACATCCATTAGTAATAAACCTATTGTATTTTTACATTGACTAGTCGACGACGAGTACGCACAAAAGCTACCTGAGAGTAACTAAGGCGAAAATTATGTTCTCTGTCTGATCAATCTCTGAATTTCGCACATGGACTTGACTTGAGTATCTGACAGAGAGAGCCGTGTGCACACAACACTACAGAAGGAAAGACGATAACTCTTACACACAGAGAGAGAGAGAGAAGGGACTCGACTTGTGTTGTCGTTGTGGTTAGGGCCAAGCAGACTGCCAAGTTTAGGGTTGGGCAGATGGGGATGGGGCCACTCTCTCACATATTATAAAATACATAGAGCAAGATGCTCGTCTGCTGCTGCTGCTGCTGCTGCTACAAGACTGCCACGCCAGAAACCTCCTTGATGGCCTCTGTGCTTTCCATTCGTGTCTTCACGAAAAGTTCACTAACTCAATCTGCTCTAATTTCAACAATGTTATCCAATCCACATTCGAAATTGCATATGCGTGTCTCTCTTTATGTTAGTACACACATAGTGGATACCTATATACAGATAGCATGTACATATTTCTGAGCCTATGCCTTTTGATTGAGTTTTACATAGGAAGGTGCTTTAGATGGAAAATTTTCGTGCTAAACCAATGGACCGTTGGATATACAGAGAACGGCAATACAAAAGCTAGTAGAATTAGTATCCACCTATGAAAAGGAAACAGGGGGAGCGTATAAATTACTGTATGAATGTGCTGGAGGTGATTTTGAAATTGAAAACTGGTGATAAATAGCTTGTTTAGCTTATTTATCAGAATTCGAGTAGAGGGAGATGAGAGACAGAGAGATACAGAGCGGAACATGAGTATACAGACGAATTTGCTGAAATGGACGGCGAGAATTGACCCAAGATAATAATATAATTGGAATGGTGACGGTGGCGGCGCGATGGCAAAAACAGGGAAGCCAATGAACGGACGAAGCACTTGGAGACCGAATGATGGCAATCAATGGCCAAATGACACTTCACACTGTTTACAGTGTTGCACGGAAGAGACTCTTCAGTGACTTATCTAATTGTGAGTGCACTCGATCAAGTACAAAGTGTACAACTGACTTCTACCACTATAAATATATAAATATACATTTAGATAACTAGTTAGCAATAGGATTATCTGTGTATATATGCAATGTGCTCGTTAAACGATAATAGTACGTATATATAAGTACGTTATGCATAGTAAACACAAATAAACAAGTAGGATGAATTCGTATTGAATAAAGTAGTGTGTAATGTGTTCAATGGGAAGGACTTGATGCAATTATCCTCTGTGCTTTATGCAATTGGATGATACATGATGAGTTTTCGCACACACACACACACAATCTACTATAAACAATAGAGAATGTACTGTATAGTAAATGTATATAGAGAGAGGATACAGTTAACCGGAGACTGCTGACAACAGTGTACATAAAGTACACCGTATAACAATGTCATTATATTTGACAACAGATAGAAACGGAGAATTAAGTGACGATTGGAATTCGTAAACATAATGGCACAAGTATGGCTGGTGGATTAAGGCTGGTGATACATTCACGTACACAGATTACAGATAAGGTGCTAGACTTGATACTCTAGTTTTGCTGATGACCAGCCAATGTTGTTTCAATCTTATCAATATTTCTTTGCCCTGACGTCCTAAGTCACAACAAGACAAAAGGTCGAGAATGGAATCATGAATCAGTTATGGTGTAAGGCGAAACGTATAGGCTGGACGACGACATGCTATTTTTATAAGGCACCTTATGACTTCTTTCTACGTTAAAAAAAATGTAACTACGTAGGGCTAAATTTCAATTACTACAGAGCGTATATTCAGTTGCTGTGTAATTGTGAGATTAGGCAGAGAGAGAGTTTCTAGCAGAGTGCAAACATTAAACATTGACAGGATGCCACTGGCCTTTGCTTTGTAATAGGCTATATATAAATAAATACCACAGCATACATTAGTCAGTCAGTGCGAGTAAATCAACGGGAAGTACATACATTATAGAGCTTCCTTTTTGTTGTGCGTCTACCACTATGAATGGAATTTGCTAATTAGTTACACCGAATATTACACATTGCTTGTAAATAAATAGCAGATTATTATTCAGAGCTAGTGGCAGTGCCACGCTACTCTCTAAATTCGATTTTAATGGGGATTCACTTTGTAACACCGTTCAGGACGAGTCAAGACAAAAGAGACGTTGCGATGAAGTGAGCGAAATCAGATTAATTAAAAGGTCTACAGAGATGAACACCATTATTATTGCGAAAAGTTTCTCTCTCCTTTTTAACACACAGCACTATTGTGTGTGTGTTTGTGTATGATTCCTTTTTGTATCCCCGTTCAAAAGTATTCTGTCAGACCGCTGCTGAGTTGGCAAAAAATACTTTTTTACACTTGCAACAGATCGGATAGCAGCAAGTCCTTGAGCTTGAGCTATGGGTATTTTAAATTTAATGGACGTTTCTAATTTTTTCACGTTGACTAAATACAATTACGAACACACATCTTGAAGGTATTTAGCATCTGTAATTAATGTTGTTTGCATAGTCTATATAAATTTTCTTAGCGGACAGCTGGCTCTCTTCGAATTAATCTATTTCATTGTAAGTATATCGCAATGTAGATAATGTGTTACAGCGATTTTTCACACGTGCTCAAGTCTCTAGAGAAAATTCTGAAATGCTAATGGAAAAATGCGTGTTGATTGAATCAGGTATTTGCTGTTTTTGTAAATATCTCCTTGAACTAACTTGAAGAGTGTACTTACAGTGTGTGGGGTTAGTGGAGTCCAGCATAAGCAAGTCATTTAAGTAAATAGGCTACCTCCTACTCGTACAGAATCAATATCCTACCTGAGCTTGTAATAAAAATCTGCCTAAAAAAGATCCAACGTACAATTCAAATGCACGAAATCCTAATGATTAGCTTAAACACACTTCTGAGATGTGGCATTATGGAATTTAGTAAAAGAATATGTAAAAACTGTAATACCGTATACGGTACTCTATACACACTGTAACATATGTAATGTACAGTGCATAGTGTACAAAGCATATGTGCCGCTGTGTGGACGACAGAACGAAGAATGTGTTGTAAAAGTGAACAAGCGTTACCGTTAGGTCGTCGTAGTTCTTGAAAGCTAAGATGGCGAATCCGTCGACGATATCCTCTTCAGCGGTGGGCTTCCTCGGTCTCTTCCGAGGTTTCTTCACCGGCGGACCTTCATTGTCGTCTTCGTCTGGGTCATTTGGAGCTCTCTCCTTTTCGACCTTCTCCGCACGCTCTTTCCTCCGATTCTGTTTAATCCGTCGTCGCCGAACCTCAGAGCTCTCCATCTCTGCCGCACATACCTACACACCTTTGTCACTTCACCATGCTTTCGTAGGGGCAGCGGATGGGGAGCTTTTCTCGGCGTAATTCTCAAATGAAATCAACATGATTCGTGTAACAATCTATATGATCACTTTTTCTTGTTGTATTTCAACCTATATATATATATTATATATATGCACAATAGAACAGCTCTCTTTCTCTGTAACAGACCAGACAGAACAACAACCGGCCGGGGAAAAAATTCGCATCAACAACAATGAATCCACTATATACTTAAGTAGAGCACCTTCTTGTAGAATATACCAATAAATATTACATAACACGTCACCGCCGCCGATCAGCAGATCAAATCACACAAATGCAATTTTTATCTAGAGTGCAGACCACTGTAAATACTGTCCTTCTGCACAATGGACTATTCTGTCAATACTGTCAAGCTGAATTCTGACGGGAACTACCAGACGAACATGAATAATTGTTGCGTCTTTGTTAAAGTGCTATAATAGGTAGCAGACAAGGAATTCTTCTACGCTCTGTGCTTATAATTGGTGGTGGTGGTAGGGATGTTAATTCATTTGGTTCACAATGGCAACAATGATGATGGGACCAGCCACAGAGCCCGAAGAGACATTGTCTAAGGATATTATATGTGCGTTTGAAGGCGATTTTAATATTCTTCTCAGTTATTATTATAAAAAGTAGCCAACGGCATGGCTAGGCAAAGGAACACGATTTTACTACTACAACTATAGCTGAAGAATAAGAAGGAGAAGAGAGGCACAAGTCTTGCCAACAACCAGACCGCACTGTTTTCTTTCCTTCTCTCTGCTGCTGCTCTTGATGCAGAGTATGTAATAATCAGCTAACACCTAGTAGAATGAAGAATTCTATGCACTCTCTTGTTTCCTATTTCTATATTATGTGCATATCCATGGCTCACTAGCATTTTAACATTGTGGTGGTGATGGCTGGAAAAAAATACGTTGTTGTTGGCAATGAACAATTGTAATAATGTCACGAAAAATAAGTATCTGTGTCAACGAGCACAGTTGTTCGAAGGGATGCTGATGATGATGAGCTGTGTGGTGGTGTGTGGACTCTCGACGGCTATTTATAATTGTATATACGTAGCCGAATGTGAATTTAGCCGAGGGCCACTGCAGCAGCAGCACAGAGGAGCACCGAGGTTTAAATGAGTTTCGGATTTAATGGCATTAGCATGCACGGGACACAAGGCAAGCAATATTTGGCACACTCAAATTCATCTAAAGTGTGTAATTGCATTTGTTTTTTAACTGTTTTCCCTTTGAGCCGTTTGAGCCGTTTGGCGATTACACTTCTTTGTGATTCCTTCGACGAAACTATAAAACTGCCTTTTTCGGCTCGCGCACTCTGGCACTCATGCAATCACTCACAATCAATTAGCAAACTAGTTAGTCTTTATTGTTGACTGTATGTTCTCTGTGTTGTTGTTGTGTGTGTGTGTATTACTTGTAGTTGTAAGTCTTCAGCGATTTATGAACGCAGTCATCTCTGTTTTCGGAATTTTTTTCAACCGTGCACACCACTAAATCAGCACACAGTGTAATATGACTTATAGATATATTGTAAACTTTAAACTGCTTGCGCTGCTAATATTACCAACAACACTAATAAAGCACTCACTACTAAATGACTCTCATTACGAGTCTGCGATATTGAAATTGAGAGTGTGCGATCTTTTTAACCTTTGCAGTTTATGTTATTGTGTAGTAGTTATGTAGTATGTGTAGCTTTGTTGCGTGTGTAGACATTTGCGGTGGGGCTGTGTCGCATTATTATTATTATGACTGTATTGTGTATCAATTATGCAAATGTATAAACAAATAATAACTATGTGCGTACATGAATGCCTACATGTACTATTAACTACTGCTGCACAATTAAAATGAACATTGTTGTTGTTGTTGTTGTGGTTATGATGTTGGTTGCACACACACACACACACACACACACACACACAGAGACAGAGTACAGGCGGGCTGATTTTATTAATACTATTTGATGTCAGCGCACAAGTGTCATGTACATGACATTCATCACTGATGTCAGATGTCAATCCTGTTAAATGGGAACTTCTGGGCGATCTCAGTTGAAAATAGACGAGAATATGTTCAATTGGTCGTATAACTCCAATTACTACATGGACAAATTCTGTTTAAGTTGCTCACACTTTATAATGGATACACTGAGTGCCAGTGTAATATCTATGTGAATGTGTGTTCCTTGTGTTGACTTGGCTGCTATGTAATGTGATCAATGTTTAATTCACCGTAGGGCTTGCCGTCTAATTCAGTTTAAATTGTCACAACAAGCCAGCTAGGAGGCTTTGCTACCAGCCTATCGACAGATGAATATATCGCGAAATATCAAAATCGCTCTGGTCGGAAGGTTCTCTTTGCAAACAGTCTATTGAAATTGTTCATGTAGTCGTACCTTAATACTCTATATTCCAAATGACAGTTTTTTTTTCAGCCGTAAACAAAGGTATTACAATTTTTCAGCCTGCGAGTTGGAAATTTCATGAATTTCCCTACACGGTATTAGGATCGAGACACAGAGTTAATGAATATTGATCGAAGTGACCCGAATGAACCCGGCCAGGCCGTCAGACTTCCAAAGATAGGCTGACGACAAGAATCAACTCATCTAAGGAAGGAAACAACAACAAAAGAAAACAATTAGCACTTTAAGTGTTTCTCTATATGCACACAGAGACACAGTGGTCCGTCCACTTTAATTGATACACTGCTCATGATGAGAGTGTAAGTATCTCTCTCTCTCTCTCTCTGTATGTATGTCTGTCTGTCTCTGTGCCATTTGCGAGGGCACAAAATTATGAAAGATGAATTTAGGTCCAATCTCGAAATAATAGTTGTGTGGAAATGACGAGCAGACAGGGCCAACCAGAGAGATACAGAGAAGAAAACGAAACCACTAAGTTAGGTCGAGGACCAATACAAGTACGTGTAAAGAGTGAGTACTTACACACTGGTCTGTTACTGTACTTCAGTACACTGTACTTCTACACTGCTACTTCACTGTTCTTCTTCCAGTAGAAGAACTAGTAGACAAGAAAAGAAAGAGATCCAGGATAGGATTGGTTTTCTTTCGGGTTTCTAAATATTTTCCTTTCCTTGGCTACTGTTGTTCTTGTTCGCTCTCTGGTGCTGCTTTGCTGTGTGTCTATGTGGATCTCTCTCTCTCTCTCTCTCTCTCTCTTTCCACACTTGGATCGAACAATGAAATGTAAAATTTCAATGCTCACACACTAAACCACACATGGTGATAATGTATTTCTAATTGGAATAGGGACACAGATGAGCCGTTATCAACAGTAAATAATTAGGATCCAGTGAGTGAGATAGATAGATGAGTTTAATTCAGCTCACAGTGCTACAAGACTCGAGTCGACCATCCTCCAGTCCGTCAGTTCACTTCACAACAGTTCAGGCTCTCCACTATTCTATGTGCCAGTCTACTAGCAGCAGTATGCCTATGCATTATACATAGTCGACTACGAGAGTACGGCAGACTTTTAGCACAGAGACAGAGACGGAGAGTAGTCGAGAGAGAAGAAGAAGAAGAATAGGACTACTACACACGTACACTCTGCCTGCTAGTACAGACACACAGACCAGTGCACAACTACACACACCACTACCTATATTTTCTATACATAGAGACTATAGGCCAGAGTGTATACATGCTATCCTGCTCCTAGTACGTACACACACACACAGAGCTACACACACAGCTACACACAGCTACATTAAAGAAAGAAATGGGCTGGATGGCTGGTTGGTTGGTTGGCTGCTTTTCGTTTTTAGTTGAGCTCTCTGTCTCTCTCTCTCTCTCTCACTCTCTCTCTATGTTGCTCTGTGTTCTTCTCTATCTATCAGAATATTATTCGTACACTCTGTGAGTGTGTATGTGTGTAGTGTGTGTCGTGCAGCAGTTCACAGCAAACAGTGGGGCTGTAGGTATGTATTTCTAGGCTAGGCTCTCTCTCTCTCTCTTTCTCAAATGCTTGCCTATACCTATCCCATGCCACAGAACCAGTGTACATACTATGTGAGCGAGCTAAAAGGCAAAATATAGGTAGAGCAGGCAAGGCAGGCAGACAGCAGCATAGTATAACATGTACAACGGTCGGAAAAGACTCCCTTTGTCTGTCTGCAATCACCAGAGTTTTCACTCTCACCCTGCACAGTCGCTAGGCCTTATTCTATTTCATGTACTACGACCCTAGTACCTATATGGAACTACCGACTACTACTACTATATACTTATCCAAAGTAGATACACATAGAGAGAGAGAGACACAGAGCACTGGATCATGTATGTATGTATGTATGTATGTATATGGCCACAGCACACAGGGTTACAGAGCCGAAGCGAAATCATATCATAATAACATCCTTTTTCGTGTGCTACAACAGAGTGAAGTCATGATGGCACAACCACCGCTGCTTCTCATCCCTCTCCATGCATTTTCCCAACCAAATTATCTCTCGCAATGCATTTATCCCATTGATTCACATTTTCTCGTGTAATCTGTTCGCGGACAAAGTTGCAATAAAATACGCATACTATTTCATTCAATTTATCTTTGCATTGTCCTCGAGAACGGATTCTCCTTGTTCACAGTGTCTCTAGTAGACTGGTGTCGGATAAGTTCCTTTATTTTGACTTGTGCACTACATATTATTCCACATGGTTTTATATACAAAACTTCTGTGTATACATAGATACTTACTACATACATGTTATGCACACACAGAGAGAGAGAGAGAGAGAGATTCTCTTATGTATTATAGGGACTTCCTATTATAGAGAGAGAGAGACTTTTCTTGAATCCAGCCACACAGTTACACAGAGAATAGAAGTACTACTACGGCTGAGTAGTTGGTACTACAGGCGTACCTACATATTATGTATACAGCACACAGTCAAGTGTAGTTCACGGAGTGTAGAGTGCAATGGCGATGCCACTAACCATTGCCATGTCATACACAAACTAAACGATGGCAAGGCAGCCACACCAGGCCAGACGAAACCAGCCACCACCACCACCACCACCAAACTTCATTTATGTCCATGATAAACTGGATGCATCCATCCAGTCTCCCGTACCTACGGATGCACTACGTTATGTTATTATGTACGAAAAGTGTACCCACGCTGCTCTGTGTAAAAAGCAGAGAAATGTGCTTGGGACCTAGACAGAGTCGAAATCGAGACTACACAATTCTCACTACATACATACCTCTTCTTCTTCTTCTTCTTCTTCTTCTTCTTCTTCTTCTTCTGTGAGATATATTATGTACTAAATTCTCTCCTTCTGCTCTTTCTCTAAACTCCATCTCGTTTACATGCCTTCACTCTTCTCTGAATACATATGTAGTCATCGAGCCCATTACACACGTAGTAATCTATGGTCTGCCACCAATTGCTCCGTCAACGGCAACGAAATAGCTCAGGAATACCTAGGAGGTCGGAAAAATCCGATTCCCAATGCAAAGCGTATTGATTGTACTACATAGTGTGTACAATTGTTCGTGCAACAATAGAATCTGTCTTTTTTCTAGCACGATTAATGGGTTATTGCAAATTTCCACTGACAATCTGCAAGGAGTGGACGAATATTGCCAATGCACCTTTGCGGAGTTGTAGACGCGATCTATATAGAGTACAAGGGAAGTGGAGTAGACACCGGTGGCAAAGTATGTAAAACCATGTGTGTGGTAGAAGTGACTATATGTACATCTCGGAGTGATGTAGTGTATTGTGTGATGCAACAAGGCCAGGCCAGTGGAGAGCAGATCAAACTACTAAAAAAGTACTCACTCTGTATGTGCATCTGTGTAAGAAGATATTTCTAATGTAAAATCCATTCGCACAGACAGCGAGAGAGAGAGAGAGAGAGGAAAGCAGCCGTTCCCTGACGTTGTGACGTGACGACACGACACCTATTCTAACTCTACAAATGCATAGAATTTGCTTAGATGTACCTATGTATATATATGCATGTACATGTACATAGTAGTATCTGTGGTTTGCAGTGGCAAAGAGATGTGCAAAGCATTAATGGTTATACACAGTGTGTAATATAGTGTACCTCTATAAGTAGCACTTACAATTAGTTGGTAGCCAGACAAATTGAAGATGTTCTCTCTCTCACTCTCAGAAGATGCTTCTCTTGCGTGCCACATGTAATGCAATCCTATGTAAGTGCTACGTATAGAATCGTGTAGCAAAATGATGCTATTAGTTCATGTACTTACAATGTTGTGGCTGTTCTACTGTGTGTGTGTGCATCGAGAGTGTCTGTGTCCTGCACTGTTGTGGATGTCGTTCCTCTCTCTGTCTCTCTCTCTCTCTCTCATACATATGGCACATGTAGTGAGGACCAGATCTATAGTGTCGTACAAGTACATTGCAGTAAGTACAGCAGATATTGCAGTGAGCAGTAGGAGAACTGTGGAGCAGACACACGAAGCAAAACCACGATTGCTATTTGTATCACTTTCCTGTGGTCTTATCTCTTCGTATTGTGTGTGGTATGGCTTGGCAAGCCTAATGTTGTACAAGTGCGTATTACTACTGATGCTCTGTGTGTGTATATAAATGTGGGCAGAGGAGACGTACTTATAGTACTTACTCGAGTTAATAGTTGTTCTGTGGTCCATGAGGACCCAGATGATCAATGACAGCTGATTTCTGTTTACTAAACAATGAAGTCGTCAAGTGGTTTAAGTTTTCAGTAGTGGCTGCCTTTAAGTTGCACTCATGTCTTTCACCTATCTCCCTCTTAATGTGCAATTTCTTTATATACATACTGCTAGTATTATAGGATTATGGTGCAGATGCGCTCGATATCTTTGCATATGTATATATGGAATGGAACAACGGTCATTGTCATTTTCGATTTTCGCATGATTACCCAGTCCAGTCACTGACATTGAGGAAACGATGAGATAAGATCGCTTTTCTCTAGAAACATTTCTTCTGGTTGGTGCACATGGGTGAATTTGCATGCAATTTTCTCAATCTCAACCAACGTATAATTTATTCTTCAGGCTTGTCAAAGGCTACCGAAGTTCTACTTTTGATGTGTGTCCCAACAAAGTGGAGCTAATCATTGCGATCTTTGAACGATGCAATCTTATGGTAATGTTGGTTTGTATATATAAATACGTAAATACGTGATGTAAAGTGTAACCAACAATAAAATAGACTTTACAGCCTAGCGCTATTTGAATGTATGTGAACGTTTTTTGTATGGATATAGGTGCCGCTCTTTGTTCTTATTGAATGGAGACTATTATTACGCATGACTTGAGACGATCATTGACATTCCTATCTGTGACAGAGAAGGAATGATAGTAATCAAAATACAATACACTTTATCGTTTATTCTCTTTTGGCCTGATATCATTTAGTAAGGCTTCAAGAGGCGTATACCAGCGGGGGTTTACCTTAACATAACAACATATACAGTGCTGCTGCATGCTGCCCCAATTCTCAAAAACAGTTAAAAATAGTATTTAATTGCAATGGCCTTCTAAATTCGGCCAAAGGCCGAAAATTTTTGGTGTAGAAACAACCATAAATAGTAATTGCATATACAGGTAATTGTGTTTAAACTTATTGGTCGAATGGCGAAAATTATTGACTAAAGACAACTAAAATCATGTAAAATAAATAAATTTTCAGTGATGTCTACTGTACTCGCTGGCTACTGGGGGCTAGAGCCACTTAAGCCTCCTGTATACGCCTATGGCTTCAGATATTTCTCTCATGTCGCATGAAGTAGAAATCTAGAACGGCATATTACAAAGAAAAATTGTCGTATAAAAGATATACAGAAATTGGGTCTAGCCTTACAGTTAGTTTTAACTACGTATATACCTTCATCACGCACACGGTAATTGCTTTACAGCTTTGAATGCTCAACGGGAGAAAATTACCCATGAATTTAATTATGACACGCACTGGCCATTGGTCTAACTAGAGTAGTGTGAAGATTTGACATGATATTCGTATTCCATAAAAACATGTTTTCAAGAAGAACGTGTGCTAATTTCGTATTTTTATTCTTCTTTTTCTATGTTTTCTGTACAAATAAGTAAAACTGCCAGATTCCGGTATTTTCTGGGAATCCATTCAGTGCGCACAACTTATTGATATGGATACGATCTAAAGTGTTCCTTGGAAGTCAAACACGTCATAAACTGTCACCGGATCTGAATCCCTTCAAAAACCCACGTCTACAAAGCATCTCATGAAATATTAAGTGGAACCCGAGCGAATTCAACAATTTCCAAAAACTTCGTACTACGATCTCCCAATCTTGCGTGCTCCAGATTTAGAAAAATTACGAAACACTCGTCAAGGATTACAATATTATTTACTTGTTCGCTATACATGACGTTAGAGCACAGTAAGTGGTGGACACGAAATTCATTAATTCGACAAAGTCATTCTTTTGGTTTCAGTTTCGTTTACTTTAATATTCTTATATGTTTCCTCTTTGGATTTGACATTGTTTTAGCAACAAGGCTTACAAGTGTTGTATACGTAGTGTGTGTAAACGAACCGCACTTTTCACATGA
>JABASC010000008.1:0-139972 GCA_019776185.1 Plutomurus gul | reverse complement strand
CCCCCCGCTCTCTCTCTCCCCATAACCCAAGCACCTAAGCAATATTATAGGTAATCTGAGGGAATTCTCTCACTATATTTGCCACACTTCTTGCCTGTGCTTTGTGTGTGTGCGAGCAGCACTGGAATCTGTAGTGAATCCCTGCAGACCATCTACTGCTGCTGTATGTATCAACGACGGCAACAAACAAATAATACTCAAAGCGGCCGACAACACAAATAGAACCAACACATCTCACAGAAACAATGAGATAGATAGATGCGATGTGGATATCAGGAATGCACTGTAATACCAAATGTAATTTTCTCATGTGCTCTTCTCGTCTCTGGCCTCCTACTGTAATCAATAACGTTGCGGTTTCCTTGTGTCTCTTGAATTATTTTCAAGCTATACCTTCCCTATTACTTCCCATAGGCTTACTGCTGTCTATAACACTTTCTGTTTCACATTTACTCCTCTGCCGAACTGAAGATCATCTTATGACTCGTGCGGCTTGGATTCGCAGTCTGTACGTCTCTACTTTATATGTGAAGGGAGTTAAATAATGTACACGTTTTTACATATTCATGTAAGTAGAAGTAGCTTTATTATAGCACTGCAATGCAAGGTTGCTGCAATATTCTTATTCTCTTGCCGTTTTGAGCAGAAGATTGTATTCGTCGACAGAATAATGATAAATTGAATACATATAAATAAACTACTAATGTTGCAATGGTTGCACACTAAACTATAAAATGTGGTTAATAAAGCGCGCAGTTTTATGAGCCAAGATTGGGATTTTTAGCACGTAGAAGATATTTCCGGCGGTTTCTGTACGAAAAGTACGGATATGGTTAGTCACGAATTGTCAGTTGTGTAGACTATACATTACGGAATTAGAGCCTGTGTCTGTGTGTGTCTGTGTAAAGATATGTAATGTACATGTTCTTAGCTGTGTTTGTTTGTTCTAGGGGGATAATGGGACCACCAACAGTGGCACTTATCAGGAATACCTCTATGGAAGTTTTATTATAGCTGTTGCCCTCGTCAATCTTGTCCGTGAATGTCTTAATATTCGCAAGCAGCAGCTCAAGTATATTCTGGACTCGGGCAATTGGTAAGCAAGTGGTCGTGTAGATGGCAGACGACGACTTTCTCTTCACTTTCTCTGTAGCTTTGCTTTCACTTTATGTTTACAACGTTGCTCATGAATGTTTGTGGTAGTATTTCTGGGGAAATAATTTCCTCTCACTAAGTTGTATGTAGTAAAGTTGAGAACTTGGAGATGATATCAGAGAATACTAAATTCTTGTATTTCCTTTGAAGTTTGTGATGATTAGATTCGCTGTGATCTTATAGTTACTTACTAACTGTGAGTGGGAGTACGTAGCCTCAATCCCTCCTGTTTCTCTGAATGACGACTACACTGGAATTTTGTATTACTTCAACCCACACATGCATCTCAGTGTTACTTTTGGGCTTCTAAATTTTCACATTTGCTTTCTGGCAAGCACTTGCTAAATGTACGATGATGTCTAGTGCTCAGTGAAATTCATAAGAACGTATTACTGTGTAACTGTAGAAGTCGTAGTAGTGACTATGTGGGCATTTCGAAGCACATATTTAGTGTCCAAACAAATTGCTCGTTTCTACTTGCTTGCTTGTTCTTCATTTATCTGGTTACTGTGCACAGGGTCTTCTGGGCTATGAATATTGGCTGCGTTTTTATGGTCGGTGCTAAAATGGTGGAATCGGCAGACTTTGCCAACCCGTGTGCATCTCTGGTCGCCTTTCTCAGCTGGTTCTATTTACTTTTATTTCTTCAAAGGTATAAACTACCAGTATCTCTTCACCTGGATATCATATTATTTTTTCGTATATGTACGTAAGACCTGCCTCCCGTGTACACGTACTAGGTATCCCTTAATATCATTTAGCTATTTACGTTCTGACGGTATAAATTCGTACGCTATATGTGATGCTGCAAGTTTCTGGGATACAGAACAAAGAATACCTATGTGTGCCACTACTCAAAAGAAACTTTTGACATTTTGTAGTTAAAGATGTGTAGGTTTCTTCTTTGAGACGAGAAGAGACAAACCATAACCAGCATCAGGAATACCACCTTACTACATATACTTAGTACTTACTAGTGTGGGTTCACAAACGTACATGGACTTTGGGGAGAATTTTCTAAAAGCTTAGTACTTCCTTTTCATTTCTAGGCTTTACTATCATGTTATCAGATAGAGTAGAGGTTGATGGAGAGTGTAAGATGGTAGTAGGAAGTTTTTTTTTATTTGAACTACAGT
This sequence comes from Plutomurus gul, assembly GCA_019776185.1. Classification (NCBI taxonomy): domain Eukaryota; kingdom Metazoa; phylum Arthropoda; class Collembola; order Entomobryomorpha; family Tomoceridae; genus Plutomurus; species Plutomurus gul. Next base: position 137,681 of record JABASC010000008.1, on the reverse strand, counting down.
TCGAAGGTAAATAAGTATGTAGAGGGAAGGTATATGTGCGTACTTAGGGAAAGAACTGTAAGATCATTTATTCTAACTTTGAGCATTATGTGTGTTCATTCAAAAGTGATAGTGTATCTTTTAGGTTATGTTATGAGCGCATTTTATGTAACATCCTATTTGACGCTGGGTCTTACCTATAATGTATGTTCGTCTTTTGACATGATTTGATTATAACTTTTTTAGGTTTGACGTGGTGGGAATCTATGTGGTGATGTTCTTAGAGATCTTGCACACTCTCCTCAGAGTTCTTATGATCTTTTCAATCCTTATTGTGGCATTTGGTCTCGCCTTCCATATTCTCCTAAACGAAGTAAGTCTATCAATAGTTACATAACAAAACGTGGAAACTTTAGCAAAAAATTTCATCCGATCTACGGAAAGTTAAACTTATATAACCACATAAATATTTTATTATTCCCTCTGACGTTAGAAACAAAACATAAGTAAACTGAAATGTTTACTGTACGTAAAATGTTCATACAAAATGCAACAGAAACTAGGAAATTGTGATTTTGAACTGAAATTTTGTTGCTCAAACGTGCAAACATCCAAACCGTAATGAGATTAAATGAAATGGATTGCTTCACAATCTGAAGTTGACATTACAAAATAGCTGACTTGGCTTTTGAGCAATGTAGGATAAATATAAATCGTGGATTCATGTCTTTCTCCAAGTGAATACGAAAAATACTTCATTTTAGCTATTTAACATACATTTATAGTTTACAGTCAAGTAAAAATAACATGGAGAGCAAAGAAAATAACTTCTCAAATCAACCTTTTTATTGCATTATTATTGATAGAACGGAATAAAATTCATGTAAAGTTGTTTACTCACCAAAGTTATTTCCCTGGTAAATAAACTAATGTATAATTCATTAAAATATACACAAAAGTACCTATAGAGTTCTTCAACTCTTGTTCAATCCTCATCTTTATTTCCTTGTTGTTGGTATAGAATAATAGCGAAAGTGTATCGCATTAGTCTCGTCAGACAATGATTTAGTACCTATCTAAATAGAAAAGGACACAAGTCTTACTATTGTAGCAACACAGTGTGCCAGTATTGTAAATACAGTTGGATAATCGAAAAGTTCTTAAGTCGAGCAGAAGCTTTCGACTTAAAGGGTGGTGGCACGACTCGGGAAACTTAAACAGAGCCAAAGAAACACAAGAAGCTCTGAAATATAAGAGATATCCAATGGTAGAGAGAGATACAGGCTACTGTGTTGTGTTTTGAGACGCTTCAATTTGATTTCCTGTGTGAATGAGAGTTTTGGCTAGAATCGAGGATCAGACTGAGCGATTTACTTAAATCGTCAAACAGAGCAGTGACATTTTAAAATTTCTTGAATACAGGGAAACCATGTTCCATTCAAAGCGATTCCTATTTCTCTAATGCGTACATTTTCCATGATGTTGGGTGACTTGGACTTTCTGAACACATTCGTCAACCCTCACCATTGTGGCTCACGCCAATTCAACAATGGGAATACTTTTGTCAACACTGCACCAGGCCAAAGCTCGATTAATTCAGCAGGATTCTACTCAACGAATGAAAATTTGGGCCCGTTCGATTTCTGCAGGAATGATAATAGAAAATTGCCGCATCCGATCCCCTCGTTCCTCATGTTGGGAGTTTTTATGGTATTCATGCCTATTTTGCTCATGAATCTCCTCATCGGTTTGGCTGTTGGTGACATCGAGTCTGTTAGACGTAATGCACAGCTCAAACGCCTAGCAATGCAGGTACAAAGTCATTTCTCTGTATACACTTACTCTTTGTAACATAACATATTTGTATAGTAAAGTAAACCATGATGCCACTTAAATATTAAACTTATATCTTCAAATGGAAAGCTCTATGTATACAATATGTATGAGACGTCACCAGAAGAATACAGATTCACAAGAGCCAGCCCAAAGAAAGAAAAGTGCTACTATATATACGAATATATGTACGAATCGGTCTCATGTGCCAACAGAAACTTTTCGCCTGAAACCAACAACACAGCATTCTATTAGAAACTCATTTTACCCCTAAAGCGAAATCTCTGCTTTTGGCTTGTCTTGTCTTCAAGAGAGTAATGATCGCAGGAGCAATGCGAGCCATACATGCGCTCGCTTAACTTTCCCCTGAAGAAGCTGTACAACAACTGAACACCAAAAACTAATAAGACCAGAGTGCAAATTACTAAAACCCTACTATATATAGACTACAGTACATCACATGTATTGTCTATAGTACATGTATAGAGTCAGTCTTGATGAATTGTAGTGTACATAATATTATGGGTGCAGTTTTGATATTGTGTGCAAAGAGTAGATAGTTGGTGGTGGGTGAATCTAATATGTACACATAAGTACTTCATTTGAGTAATATGGAAACATGAGCGAGTGTGAAATATTTATTGAATAGGTCCACTTGCACACAGCATTAGAGAAGACGCTTCCAAAATTTATATTGCAGCGAGTTGACAAGAAAGAAATGATTGAGTATCCGAACGCTCGCAAGGCAAGGCTGGGCATGGTTGACTATTTGTTCAAGTACTTTCAACCAAAATCCACTCATAAAGGTAAAGCTTATTTTCCCTTGTTCATATACAGTTAACGCAATAATGAATATATGTAGTTTTGATATATTGCACCAGTACCATCACCGTTTTCGCAGATATACGCTCTGCTGTGGTCGTTCGATTATTTTTTAATTTACGTAATATACAGTAGTGTTTAATACTATAACCCTAAATATATCAGAATCGATGTACACCTCCTTTGATTCTTGTGCCAAGTGTGGTGCCATTAACTATCTTTATTTCTAAATGGACAGAAATTTAATTTTCAACTTTGAGCAAAATTCGAATAGTGTGGGTGTAAAAATTTACACCCACACATGTAAACCATACGAAAAATAATTATCGTGGCAGAATTGTGTCCAAAACAGTCTCATTTTCATTAAATTAATTGCTTCGGATGCTTCTCCAACATGAACGTCATTTAAAGTTCAATCATCACACTGTCTACCTTTAGGCTTGTACACAGTTTTTTGTATTCTAGTCGCTACAACGTCCGTAAGAGAAACAAAAAAGATTAATCGATGTTAAGAAGCATGGGCTGTTGTGTTTTATTTTGACTGTGCAGTCTTCTATAGAACTCGATCGGCGAATTTCCTTCTAGACATTAGTACATTGAAGCCAATGTGGAATCGTTTCTTCTCAGCACGATATAAGACTACAAATCTCTTGTGTGGGTCTTTCCGTTTTGATTATCAACTAAACGATACACGTTAGTCACAAGGTAAAGGAACCAGTGCAGAATTTAACCTCAATAAACCATCATTATCTAGATAACTGGTAACTTAACAGGCTACACATCAAAGAATTCATATATACTTTATAGCACTTGAGATGTAGATGTGCTTATAAATAGTTTTATATGTAAATAACAGTTCAATACAATTATGCAGGGATATAGGGTTACCTGTGCAGTGTGCAGTCTGCCTGTGGTTTTATGAAGAACTATTGCAAAACAAGCTATTATCTATAGATCAGAGAGAGGGAAACGAAATCTGGCAAGTTTTCTCGTTTGCAGTTGCAACAGAGTATATATGTATATATATATATAATGATACCCCATTCCTTTTTTACTACTTCAGACGATCTGTTAATTGCCAAGGCGGATTTATGGATTGTAATTGTTTGCTGCCAAACTGCTCTGAGTGAGTGGCAATATCGACCATTTCCGCACAACTCTTTTATAGGCAAAAACTGACTTTTTATCTTAGAATACAATGAAGGCGCTGTGGAAATCGCCAGAAACTAGGACACTACAGGGTTTCCATTATGAGTTTATCACCCCCTAGAGTCCCCCACGGGGATTCCACCAAGAAGTCAATCATACCATCTTGTAGAAAATTTAATCGTTCAATCGCATCTAACCAACTAAAGTAATAGCATTGATAGCGGTTTAGATTTTTAGCAGCTTGCGTGATGAATTCAGAAAACGCATTCTCTGTTACTTTGTTCAATTATTTCTGATTTCATGAAAGAACGAAAACTCACAAGAAAAGCAAATAGTTACGAGGAGAAACCCAATTGTGTGTGTGTGCAAAACAAACTTTGGCAGCTTGAGAGCCACGGACTCCTCTTAAGATCGTCAATGAAGTTGCCGCAAAACATAAACAAGGGCGGCGGAAAATATTGAGTGACAGGGAATGCCGTGCCGTGATGTCATGATTAAGGTATATAATGCAAGTGACAATATTACGTGCTTCGTCTTCTCCAGTAGAAACTGTCAGACTAAAATTGGTTTTCTTCGTTTGCTTTAAATCAGAAAAGCATGCTTAAAACATCAAGGGAGCCGATATTTTAATTTTTCTTTCGTGAAACGTTTACACAGATATAGTGGCATCTCCTTACGACAGAGACACCCTGTTCACCTTTCTGTGTGTAAACTAGTATATCGGTGAATCGATGCTATGCTCAATAATTTAAACGTGTAGATAATTTGTGAAACAAGACTGGAAGTAACAAAATTCATAATGCGAATCATTCTTATCTCGAGAAAAAAGCACAAATGTATTTTTCGTATAGTTGTCCTGTATCATCAACCTCTTATTACTTTCCTAATTGGAATGGGGACATCAGTTAAAAAACTATTTGGAGTAGTTTTTCACATAGGTACCATAAAAAATAACGAGTAATGTACATATGCTATTATAGTATATTCATTCTGCAGAATACTATTAGGCACTTTGTTTATGTGTAGTCGAATTCGTATCTGCTGGCTCGTCCTCGTTGCTCGTCGTGCGTACGTGTTGTCCCGGAAAATCCGTTAAAAATGTTCTGTAGCGTTCCCCTAGTATGTATAGTACCTATATAGGGTTCACTCGCTTCCCACTACTCGGAGCAGTAATGGACATTAACCACAATTTCCAAGTCAATGACTGTTGACTGTCTGGGCAATGTCACGCATGAGCATCGTTTCGCAAACATTCCCTTGATTAATGTGGGCTCTTGAATAAACTGCAAGTGCACATAATTCATACCTCCCTACCACGGGGTACCCTGATTCCCTCACTTCAACTTTCATTTTTCCTTCACAATCCTCTATACAAAATATGCTTCAGGGCACTTCTACGAGGAAATGTTCCTCCACGAAGATTTTTCAATTTAATTTAGGAATCTCAAAGATGAATAGCAAAGTAGCAATCAAAATATATGTATATATACCCATAGTGAAATGTCCGCTAGTATTCTTCAATCAGCTTGTTAGCAGCGGAATACAAACAATGTCGCAATGTAATGAATAGCGTCCCTTAACACTACACACCACCATTTATATATTACAGTTTACAATGGTGGTGTTAGGTGGACATGTTGCTTGAGATATATACCTATAATCACACACCGTAATACTTGAGAACAGACACTTGTTCAGTTTACACAATTTACACGATACGTACATATTCAAAAGTCAGGCGATGAATCAAGATCACAAAACGAGTCAGCGAACGCAAACATTAAGCAAGAAATTATTTTAGCAAGCAATGCAGTACACGTGTTCAGAAAACTGTGGAATTCTGAATCGGTAGATTTTGACATTGAATGGGCACAGAGCAGACATTCGAATTTTCCTAGTCCTTCTTGTTGGACTCACATTTGGCTGGCCTATCACCATACAAAGTCAAGAGAGTGAGAGTAACGGGACGGGCTGTGGATCAGTATGCCCATCTGTAGAAATGCGGCCCAGCATGAAGCCGTAAAGGAAATTAGGCGGGCTGGGGATAATTCGAGTACTAAGGAATTTTTTTCTCTTGGGATGGCGAATGGAGAAAAGCATTTTTCTCCGCTCGTGAAAGTGTGCCGGTAGTCGACAATGACAGTGCGCCATTACAAGTAAACACAACTGCGAGAGAGCGAGAGAGAGAGAGAGATGGGAGAAAAGGCATTTGGTTGTATTCACTGAAGATAGTATGTAGTATATATTAAGAAAAAATGGAATAGTATAGACAAGAGTCGTCACGGAAGAACTGGGTGCATTTGGGCAGAAAGAAAAGAAAGAGAGATCCGTGCAGATCGATATCACATTGTATTTGTATCTATATGAGAAGGATCTATTTTGATCCCTTGATACTCTGCCATAGTCTTTTGGATGGTAAATAGTAGATGGATGTAGCTAAAATCCCATAGTTTATCACCACTCCTCCCACTTCTTCTACTAAACTATGGTTACGATTATTGTTCTTATTTTTGGCATTTGCCTACCCACCAGAAAGTTTGTTTATTTTCCTGTTTCTTTAAATGACTCTTCTCGCAGACTTTCTTTTTCTTTCGCTCAAGCCCGTCTAACTAAGTACATAGTGTGGTGGTGGTGGAGAGAGAGAGAGAATTCAAATCTTTCTTTTCAAAGAAACCTTTCAAGTCGATTAAACATCAAATTGAGCTTTAACTGAACAAAAGTGACTCTTTCCTCGTTTTCTTTCCATTAGAATGCAGCGAGTTTGATTCAATTTAGGTTTCTGGTAATTAAATCACGTGCCGGTTGCTTTAATATGTCTCCAACTGGCTGTATTGTCTCAATGTGCACAGTTATGCATGTACACACACTGTATATGTATACACACGTCTGTGCACAAGAGATATTGTCAAGCAGAGAGTACAGACAAGCCAGAAGTGCACAGACACGCAGTGGTTCTGCTTAGTGTACTCCGAGGAAAGCAATAACCTTTGTCACATCCATTACTATCTTTTATTCAGCATGCTGCGTAACTCGCGTTAGGAACACGGTTGGGAATTTTTCTTCTCCCTAAACATATAATACAATGCAAGAATATGTGTAACTGTAACATTAAGAGAGAGTTCAATTTCTTTTCCGGGTCAAATGTAATAATATTATAATGCTCAGCAAGAACTACTCCGTTTTTCATTTAAAATTTATGTAGCAAATGTCTATTGCCCATAACGAAACAACAATTCGCAACATTTAAATGAGGTTATTATGCGAAGATCGTTCTGTTTATGAGTCTCGGGTCTGTAATTTATAGAGTTAGCATATTTATTTCCATTTTGTTCAGATGAAATTAAATAGGATTGCCGTAATAAGATCAGGTTGTGAGTCTCGCACAGGAGACCTCAGAAACTAAAGGGATTATGATACAATCATTTGTTGCAGATCTGAATTCACTTGCTTTCTCTCTCTCTCTCTCTCTCATCTCTGTCTTGACTCACAATGTGCAATACAATATACAGTGTGTGTGCACTGTAGTCACGATTGTGCCACTAGTGTATAGCCACTGGTTTTTATTAATTTTCGAGCTCAGCTCCTTCTTTTCCCTCTTTCTGTGGCTCTGTGAGAATATGTGTAGGCACAGCTCGATAATAAAACAATGCAGAGAAGTGCTGCTGGTAACAGATAGTCCTTTCGTTGTAGGCACTCTTTATGCCGTGTCCATTTCACTTTATTGTTTTTATTTTACTCGCATGAGTGTAAAATTGAAGCAGAGCTTCATGGAGTCAGATTGGGAATTGAAATCGTTCCATTTCATGGCTCTGGGGCCTGAATTCTCTCACTACTCTACATTTTTCCTTCAAACAGATGCAGACAAATCGGAAGAAGCTTTCTCAGACGAGGCGATGTCAGCCATCCGACAGAGCAACGACATGCTTGCCAATGTGTCGACCCATTTGGAGAATATTGAGACACTAATGCGTCTTCTATGTCATGTATGTCAGTTGAGATTTGTTCTTGTTACATGCACAGTATAAGTAGAGGAGCGGGACTGTGGCTCTTATCGGAACACAGATCAGTAGATGTGAATGTGATGTACCTGATGGTGCTCAGTACAGTTCATGCTTAAAAGGAACTATGACACTTAAACTCAATATCCATGCCTATGTACATACATAGTTAAGTAGTAGAAGTATATCTCTACTATAGTGTCTGTATTATCTGCATGTATAATGTATTGTAGAAGAAGAGAGATACTATCCATTAAAATACGCATGCAATATTATGTACTAGGTACTATTTAGAGTGCAGAGAGCCAACTTCAATCTCACTTTATGGAGGACATGATCTCGTACTTTGGAGTGCAATCTAAAATCTGCATGGCTTTATGACTGTCGTGTAATTAAAATAATGACAATTGATTTGATTAAACCATCATGTTTTCCCATTGCTGCCATATCAAATGGATATAGAAAATGGAGCTGAACACTGACATGGACTTTATCGACGAGGGAACGAAAGTTGACGATGGAAATCCAATGTCCGACCTGAGAACAAGGTTTAAGCGTGGTGCGAGTGCCAGGCGCACCAAAAGACCAACGTTGACACAACGAAGTGAATCCGCGGCAGCGGAACTTTAATCAAAAATGAGAATCCCTTGTGCAGCACCTGCTAGAATCAGTAAGGCATGCGTAAGTCAGTAGCTTTTTCATACTGAATTAGACTGTGTGGTCTATTGAACCGATTCTAATTGATATTATATAATCTTGTTTAATTTGCTTACCCTTCACTTTGAAAAAGTTAGCTAGGAGATAGAAAAATATTCACCTAGGTGTTTAAACAAGCAGGATTTTGTCTAAAATCAGCATTTGTACCCATTGAAGTGGTATGCTGTTTGTGCACTTAGTGCAGGCTTGGACTTAATGTTGGGTTGGCTAGTGAGTAGAAAGCAGAGAAAGTACCGTATATATTTTTGTGGGATGCAGCAATTTAGAAAGTTCAAAATTGATTTAAAAATACATTTCATTATTTGGTAATGCTGAAGCATCATTTTTTCCTGGTTTTTTAAACGTCACATACACCGAGTTAAATAAACAGTCAACTCTGACAGTTGGATTATACTGGGTATTAGTAGGGGACAGAGTCGAGATAACATAATATAGGATAATAATATCTAGGGTACTGGTTGCCGAATTAACAACGCATAAATGCATTTTCATTGAAAATTGTCAGTCTGCGAGTTGAGTAGTACACATAATTATGCTGACAAGAGCCAGCCGAGCCGATCTCAGTGAAAGTTTTCAAATGAAAATATATTAGGTTCAACAAACTACAACTTTTTCGACATTTTCTGTGCAAGAAAAAATGATTTTTAAAGAGAGGGATTAGAAAAAGAGAATAATAAAAATTCAGTTCAAAATTTTTTTATTCTACCTGACAGAATGTAATTAAGAATGAGAGATGAGATAAATGCTGCTTTTTATATGTTAGTATTTCCAATAATCTTGTTAAGGATAAGTAAAGTCGTTAATTATTAAAATGAAATTAGCTCATATTTATACAATAACTTGATAAACAGTTAATCTGCTTAAATCTTATATTGTTTCTGGATTTGATTTTATGTAGACATTCACTTTTAATTTTAATTCGGTTTAAAATGACATCAATGTTACATGCACATTTAGAATTAACCAATAACAGTTAAGTGAACATTCTCAATAAAATCTCAAGAGTTCAATCTTATTACAGGGAATAATTTACATTAAAGTTGTATGTATGTATATGAACGAGCGAAAGTGTTCATATAGCACCTACGGGAGACCTCAAATTGAACTCATGAACATAAACACTATAAAACAGCGATCTAATCGTACTTGAGGTACCTGTATAGTGTATTGTGTATAATAATACTAATGACTAATTGTTGTAATTGTTAAGGCAAAAACATAATTTACCTGAAATTTGAAAAGGGTGCCCAGAGCCCAAAGCACATTGCAGTAACTGTTACGAGTATTTGAATTTTGAATAAATGAAATGTCAAAATAATTTACATAGCTTAAAATATCTGTGTTATAATAATACGGTTGATACGACCAATAGGGGATATTCAAATTAGAAAATTAGTTAGCGTATTGTTAGCGTATAGATGTGCTAAAATGCACGCAAATATACTTATGTATGTCAAGTAATTCAATAAATAATATTGTTATTGTCAAAAAGGTAGCCACAAACATGATTTTATTCATTAAAAATGTTTACATTCATTAAGGCACTTTTGCAGAGCAAAAGAGTATTAAAAATTGCACTGACCAATTTGTACTACAAACTAAATACAACTCTTACAATTCATCTTTTTTCTTTGCCGAAAAGATTGCAGGGATATCTTCATCCCAGAACCTGTAAATAATGTTATAAAATTAACTGGACTGCAGTTGAAGAGGAGCAGGGGATGGTACTCGATGGAAAACACATAATGGAAATTAAGTAAGTGATAAAAGTCAAATATAAAGCAATTAAAGTGAAGATAAATGAGCTGAGAGTCTCAACCACTCACTTGAGAATATTTGAGCGAAATCGAGGCAAAAGGGATAAATTCTTTCCGATGGAGCAAACGGTCGGTTCGGCCGCAGTGAATTTCGGCCAAGTAACACCGAACGTCTTTTCATTTGGTGTTGGGTTACTGTTAAATGTTGAGCAAAAACGCAATTAACTATTTTGGTTAAATACAAAATGGAAAATCTAATTTTAGAGGCATTCACGTTCTTTGAGCTGCGATCGCCTTGTAATGATTAGTTACTTTTACTCTGAGAAAGCATGGAGACAATGATAAATAGAGGACGTGAACACGACAGCGTAGAAAACACTTTCTCCAGGTACCTTTCTCATTCCAAGTGAAATTGTTTTCTTCGACAATCTCTTTGTCATCAAAATTTCCCACTTACCCTTAATCGTCTTCTAGAGGCTTATTATTAGATTGTGTTAAAGCACTAAAGTTAACTGCATTACGAACCACGTGCTAACGCGAATATTTTTTATTGATTCCATTACATAACATACTTTACATGCATAGTTTGGGAATAGGCCACTAACCTTGTCTTTGCAAAGTTAAGTAGAATAGGAATGAAAGTTTGGATTGCAAATTTTTTGTCTTCATCCGCTAGTCTCGCACTTTCTCCAAGGATTTGTGTAAAAATGTACTGCAGAACATCCCCATGAGCAATACCTGATAATTTTATAAATACAACACACAAGAACATGAAACGTAGATAAAAAAAAATTATACGAAACAGGCAAGCAAAATTTTAAGAAAGCATAAGAAAGAAAATCTACTCTACTACCACTACTACATAATGTAAATTCATACAATTCATACATTATAGTTCATCCACCTCTCAGTTCACTACAAGCACTGCAGTTACAACATGATATTTCTGTTTTAACGACTGCTGAACGGATCCCATTAGTGAAACGAAAATAGCCAGAAGAAAAATTTAGTGGTTCCATGAAAGCATCGCACAGAGACAGTCCTCTTTTCTAGAGAAAACTTGATATAGGATACATGTGCATCGCTTTGGCTAAAAAAGCAAAAACATAGCTCTGTAGAATAAAAGCAGTGTCAGAATATCGCACACAGACACAGAATACATACAGAGACATGGAATCAAGGCTGGTGCAGAAAAATTCCCTTATGATGGCATGCATACCATTGGATGAGTCCATTACATATGACACTAGGTAGTGACTAGTGATAGGGAGCCAGAGTAGGAATTTCTGCTACGACGTATATGTCAAAGTAATACAGTGATTGTGGATCGTGCACAGCACAGTAGACTTTGCATATGCATTAAGTTCGTTTTACATAAAATTGACTTCCACATGAACCCCAGTTGGATTCGTCCGCACATAACGAGCTGAGAGAGCAGAGAAAGACGACGACTGACTACTGACTGCCACACTGGCACAGTCTACTAGCTACTACATAAGTATTATGTTGTACAGTGGCGGAGTGGAAACCAACAATCCAATTCAATCCAATCCAGCTTATCTCTTATATATAACTGAGTCCAGAGAGGAATTGATGTAACATAATGATGGGGGATTATGACTTTTTTGAGGAAGATAAATCCTCTATAATCCCCTTCACGTTAGGCGCTCACTTTGGGCTTTAGAGAGAAAACGATATATCATTTCTTTCTCCCAGTGGCCTAGTCAACTCTTTGAATGTATAAATTCCTTAGGGTTCTTCCACTGCTCAAACCTAAGTGGTGGCACACAACTACACACTACAGCACTCCACATCCTCATATCACCACACACACACACACACACACAAGAACACAGCACACTTAAGTACCTCATGGATAGATATTAGCACAGGAAAGGACAGTCACGCACACAACATACAGAATGTACAGAGTGGAGAGTGGAGCTTTCCAAAAGAGTGTGTGCAAAGATAGTGCTACCTATTTATAGGAGAATGTAAAGCTAAAGTACTTTCCATCTGCATCAATAATGTTTCATGCATAGAAAACTAACGTTCACACTGCTAGCAGCATTCGCAGGTTCCGGCTCTACGTTCCCACAGATATCTTTCGCAAATCCTCTTAGTTCTTTATTCTTGATTCTCACTCGCCAGTTACTGGTTGTAGCACATCCACCACCACCAACGCCACTACACTACCAACTATGAACAATACGGCTCTGTACTACGTAATGCCTTATTTGTGAATTCTAGAAATTCAGGTCTCGTCACTGCGTTCTGGCCCAAATCTTTGACAAGAAAAATTATTTGTTGCCGACTCATATGCATGTCGGTTTGACTGTTCAACACAGTCGAGAGAGTCTGTTCAATTCCACTGTTGGTTCTGTGTGTAAGCACCCCTGCGGTCTGTCTCGCCCTGAATGCTCGTCTGTGGTACATTTTCCCAGAGATATGCTACAGACATGACAGAAGTTTGGTTTCTATTCATACTCTCATGATACATTTCTCCTTCTCTCTGACTCTCTGTCTCTCTCTCTCTCTATCGTTCCTCTATTATTTGTTTAATACTCGGGCATACAATTCTACATATAAGTATGTAATATTTATGTATAATTTTTCGTCGAAAACATCCTACTCTCATGTCATTCTCCCTTCCAGAACAGAAAGAACCAACATAAGAACTAACCGAGTTAATCTAACTTAAAGTCAGCTTAGTTAACTCAACATCATGTTATCCGATTCTTAAACAAAGCCTTTATTAAACTTCAACTCAAACTCAACTCGACTTAATTTGACATGCGGATTCCCCCTGGGAGCCTACAGACCGAAACAGAATACGGGAATCTGTGTACTTATTAGCTAGTGCAGATATGTATGTGAAATTAGTCCAAGGATTTCTTTTCACTTACTTATACTTAGTTAGTCACAAAAGGAACCAGAACCGAGAAAGAGACAGAGAGAGAGAGAGAAACTTTTGGCGAATAAATCTAAATGAACATAATAGTTGCTCTTGTTTTGCTTCAGGACTCGGGTAATTGTATGCACGTATGTACATATCAACGTTGGACACTACAACAAGAATATCCCATTTTACAGCAAAAGGCATGGTAATAGCGAAACCACCCAGAGACCATAATAGTTATATAGGATGTAGTAGCAGGACAACGACAAGAAGACAACGAGCCAGGACAGTGAAAGAGTTGAAGCTTCACTTGTGTCCTAAAAGTAGAATATGCAAGCAGCAATGCTAAACGTGTACTCCAGCCACACGAAAATAAAGCAAAGCAAGATAATATTCAGCAGTTTATGCGCCAGCAATTTATTAACTTGTAAAGTACGTGTGTATTAGGGAAGTAAGAACTTTGATACCTTTATGTTAATGCTGGTAACGGGCATAAATGTTATACAAAATGAATAGTGGCTCACTGTGCCCCACTATACTAAACTGTAGCGCCTTTTGTCTCTTATCTAGCAGCACGACTATATATATCACTCGTCAAACTTTCCCCAAAGTTGCTTTCTCCCACTACTACCACTAGTAAGTAGACGCTGTATCTATTTAGAGCTTTGGAAACAAGTCACAAAGTAATGTGCGAAGCTATGCGTGCCACCAGAGATACGTAGCAGTCGCGGTGGTCGTGAGTGGGACTGCGAGAGCATTAATACAGTCGAGCAGGAGTAGCATACCACAGAGACTGCGAGACATAATATATCATATGCACAATGCAATGCGAGGGAGAGAGAAAGCGAGCAGCCAGCACCAACACCAACACTCTTCTCCACTAGTGAAGTGAACTTGGCGAAAATATGATAAGACGGAAGTAAAAGTTCCTAAGTAGCTTAGATGAGACATAAGGTGAGAGAGAATATATATAGTAAATAATGAGAGTGTACTTTTCGTATGAGTATCACCGATGACGTTCATTATACTGTTGGATCCATAGTAGTCGAGCACGAAATAGTACACAGGCACGCTCTGATTAGCTATCAAATTTGCATAGCGGCTCGTAAATCTCGTGAACAGCAGATCAGTCAGGAACTGCAAACAAATGAACACACAAACTATTGGAGCAACTGCTGGCTTGGCTTCGCTGCTTTCGTTTTGGTCGCTTTGGCCTCTCAGCCTTTCTCCTGCACCATATATCTTGCTTTGAGGTGGTGCATGATGCCTGCATGGCCTTTTCATGGCTACTACCCTTCTTCTTCCCTTTCGCTTTTCTCTCCTTTCCAATTATAATCACAAATTCAGCCGCCGAACACAACACACAACTCTGTTTCTCTCTCTCTCTCTCTCACTCTCTCTCTCTCTCCCCTGAAGAAGAAGGCGAGAGACATTACGCTTCCTTAGTCTCATTGTGTTCTTGGACTGAATGCACACACACATACCACTACATGGTTTCCTGCACTCTGCAGTTATTTGTTCAGTGAATATCTATCTATCTGCCAGCTCTACTTGTATTCTCGTATACTTTGCTTAATGTTGAAATATTGAACTGAAAATATGCAATGTACTACAAGCACTAGTATTTCTATGTATCTAAGTATTAAAAGGAACACCCACAGACGACTGACAATTCATTCGATAGCATTTTCAAACATAAGTTTCACTTCGGTTCAATTCAGTTCATTGTCAATGTTCACTGTGCACTCCCTTGTGAGCATTGTGCAGAAAGTAAGTTCGAGAGGAAATTCAATTTCGCATTTAAATGACTACTACGTGGCTTCCCCTTCAATGAGTTCTCTCTGACTATACTGGTCTCTCCTATCATTTCCATTATACTATAGTAGGTACTGTGCTATAACATAGAAATACAGTTTTGGCTAGCTTCGTAAAATGAATACACTTATTATGATACACTTATCTTAGTAAGTAAATGAAATTAGATTGGCTGAGATTTTATGCGAGCGAGAGATTGTGTGTAGAAATTCCATAGAAAATAATGTGCTCATTGTCAGGTCGCTGCAGCACACAAATACCACCTCTATCAGATCTGTGTGTGTATAGAGTGTATGGTATTGGTGGGGACTTTGTTGGGAGAGAGATCAGACATGGCCACAGATTTAGCCTTGACAATGCAAAGGCAGAGAGAGTACGTGTCTATGTCGTTGACAATAAACAAGTCAAATGATTGGGGGAGCTCGTTGCTGGTTCAGTTTGAATTAATGTGAGTGAGCTGATGATGAGTGAACTGCAAACAGTAGGAACTAATTGAATAATAAAGAGTAGGCGGGAACAGTTGAGGGTTGGCATCCAATTCATTTCTGGTGCAGCCAGAGAGACAGTTAGGCAGTGGGAGAGCGAGACAGAGACGAACTTTGGGAAATTTTTCTGGCAAAACTAAAATACGATTTGAGGAGGATGTGGTTGGACGATAATGAAGTGGGCACTCATAAGGACCATCTATTATAGGAATGGGAAATATATACCCGGTATTGTACTATTTTTTGGGAAAGGCAATACTACGAGAATATTTAGATAGAGAGTGGTAGAGGTTTTTGTTGAAGACTTGATGAATCGTGACTTTGTGAGGCTGAGAAGACTCACAAGGCAACCGATGGAAAGCCTTACGAAATCGTTTAGTATATTACAATGTGTATATTATATACCTCAGTATAGCGAGGTCGGAATTCGTCCTCGTTATCAATGTCGATGTTGGTGAAATAGCGCTTTTTCACAGCCCTGAAACATTAGATGCCCCAAATTAATTAACATTAACACATAGAAACAATATAATTGCAATTAATTAATGCACGTGTACTCTATTGCACTTTGTATTTGATCGTCGGTTAATTTTCACTATCTCTCTACTCGACAAAGCACCTTTTTCTATAATTAGCATTCAACCCTAAATGTGAGGTATAAAGTGCTTACCGAGTGATGGGAAACAATTTGCTTTCAAACTCGGAAATGACTGGAAGTAGTCGAGGAAATTTTTGGTCGATAAAATTCCCATCATACTTGCCATCATTAAATGAATTTATCGTCACTGAAATAAATTAATAGAATAATAATGACTTCACAACTGCTTAGACAGAACATATTCTTTTTCGAATTTAAAAATGAGAGGCAAGGACACGTCCAAGTTCCAGAGGGAACACGGACGGAACTACATCACAACGACCAATTCAAAAGGACGATTATTATTGTAAGTTATTAGACAACAATATTTGTATTTATTAAGTTTACTTTACTTATAACCTACATAATAACCCTAATTATGTTATGTGTGTTGTAGGCTTTACCAATAAAAGAGGGACCACATTTTTGTATTGCATTGCATAATAATACGTAGCCTAAATGTTGTTTAATTTGTGCACAGGATTGGAGTGATGACGACGACTTTGTACAGGCCACACAGTATAAGCGTAGACACCCAACGACAACACCAACGACCCAATAGCACCGCCGCACGTATCAAAAACGAAAGAAAAAGTCAACCAAAAAGTCTAACGGCAAATCAGTGAGAAACGACTTGACTTTCTCCTCGGTCTTTTCTCAAATACATTCTACAACGACTACCACTCGTTTACTAAGTACAAATAATAAGCTCACAGAGCAATACTTTGTCGCTGCTACCTCTACCTATATATCTTGACGACGACGACGAGTATGTTGGAACAAAGAGTTTCTTTAATCCATTTTTAATGACATTTCCTATTTCAAGACTACTACAACTATAGAGTCGTTTGGGTAAATTTAAGGAAAGTCGACTTTCTCCCATTGCCTTACTTTGGCTACTACTTATACTTATATACTTATACCTTGTATACTAAGTAAGG
Source organism: Plutomurus gul (assembly GCA_019776185.1). Classification (NCBI taxonomy): domain Eukaryota; kingdom Metazoa; phylum Arthropoda; class Collembola; order Entomobryomorpha; family Tomoceridae; genus Plutomurus; species Plutomurus gul. Next base: position 120,649 of record JABASC010000008.1, on the reverse strand, counting down.
TTTTGATGTGCGAGGCATAACCACAGCTGTTAGAATTCCTCCTGACTCGCTTTTCACATGCACTCACATGTTTTGCCGGTGGAGGATTTTCTGCTAGTAGTACTGTGCCGTGTAACTACAATGACATCATTTATTACCACGCAGAAGAACTTTGCTTTCCACTACACTAACGAAAGCTGGCTAACAAATCATGAACGATGGTTATAAATTATATTTAGAACCTATTTCATGGTCAATCAGATACAATATGTAAAAATGGGAGAGCGAGCTTTTACTCCCAGTGGTCGAAATGAAAAATAATCGTCATTTTTCATACAGGTTCAGGGGCTAGACAGATATGTCTGTTTACGTTCAGAAACAGTAGGAAGCAATCTGGACTTTGTACATGTTACCATTTCCTCGAAATTACAGCTTTGATAACTATAATGATTTAGTTTCCTTTGATATTTTCCACACAACGCAACGCGCCCTCCCTCTCTTTCACTCTTTATGTCTATTGTGCATATAGGGATAAATATTGTCGTAGATTTCTGCTGGCTACACGTCAACGTACACCGCCAATATTAACGGAGGCGATAAAAAGAGCAATGTGTAGATTTGAGTAAATCTAGATATCATCATGATTGATAATGGCAGCTAATCGGAGAACCATTCTCAGTAAAATACAATATTATGCAAACACAAGTCAAGGAAAATCATGAAGTTCGTAACTTACGTGGATAGTAGAAAGCACCTTCATGTCGTGCCAACCCCGTCAAAATTGGCACTTTTAAGGCAACCAGTTCCTCCGGGGATTTTCTGAATAAAACATTATCAATCGTGGGTGCAAACCAGCGAGGAAAACTGAAAAAATTCTGAAAAAAAGTAAAAGTATGTGTAAGTTTTGAAAAAAATCAATATTCTTCCTATAGAAGTCGATAAAGACGACAGTATAGGTACGCAACCATGTGTGCATATGCATATAATATCAATGACTCGTAGAATTTCCCGTTCCTACTTCCTTTCTTAAGTTACAACGTTGATTTCTCCATCGTATAGTCCCGACAGGTGAGTTGTGCTTGCCTCTATTATGTACACCGTCAATCTCAACGAAATATTAATACCGTGTGTATACAGCGTTCCTCTGAAATACAGTTATAGCATATCATTCATAGAAATTCTGAAAAATTCTCCTCAAAGTGTTCCAAAGTGCTTTTGTGTAAGTATCTAAACGAACAAATAACTAATGCACTCGGACGCACAGTGTAGATCGTGAGAAAATTCCATACAACCTCCCCCCGCTTTTCTAATATCACGGCAAATACTTGCAGATGTGTGATATATGTACATATTTAAATGGAATCTTTCTTCAGCGCAAAGTTTAGCTACTGTAGATAGGTATACAATGTGAAATATACATGAAGCTTGCTTATAGCAGAATAAAATTCGAAATCCAATGGTTACATGTACAGCCATTTATCGTCTCAATTCAAATGAAGTTTCAAATGCTGGTTTTATTCATTTCGTACCTAGAAGACTTGAAACACAGTAGTCGTCTCGTTTACGTATTCAAATTGACTCTTAAATTGCTGTTGTGGGATTTTCATTCAAAAATTTGGTTTCAAAAATAACTATCCTTTTTTATTTAAATTTTTATTACGATTCTATTTTTTAAATTTAATTTACTAATAAAAAGCACAAAATGTGATTTTTAATGAATTGTTATGTAAATATACTGAATGATAAACAAAATGTTGCTTTGATTCAATCAGAAAAGCAATCTGAGAGTTGGAAAAGTCTGTCGATCCCACCTCTACAAGGCATACTCCACTGGCAGCGTCTACTGAAAGTATTTCAACAATAGCATGCAGTAAGTAGTGGGGTGTCAGAAGCACATGTGTTGTGTGCTTCCTATCGTGCTGGTGTACATAAATATATTGTCGGTTGCTCGAGATCTTACTGTCACAGCAGTGTCGTTGTCGTGTAGTTGTCTGGTTGTGCTTCCAGTGCGTAAATAAGAATTTGAGAAATGTCTCTTTCTGTGTACTAATATTCTTCAAGGCAAGGATATTTAAGGTTTCTGTAAAAATGTATGCAGCGTGTGCATTAGTACACAGAGAGATGATGTCAGGTATGCCTATATTGGCACTCGATTGTAAGCAGTGTAGTAGTCTTGCCCACATCAACATGGAATGCAGAAAGATTATGGCGTTTCCTCCCCTGCTAACTTTGTCAATATATTTCTACAGAAAGAGACACACACATGTTTTCCCATTTCCTTACGACAACATGCATACTTATTATACAGCTTTCTCAAAGTTGTTTGTGTTTTTCTGAGTTCTATGCATGATACATAACCTGGTCTCTATTTATTTCTCTCTTTCTCTCTGCATTCAGCATTGCTTATTTTTCTCATCTTTTGCCTTTTAATGTTGTGAAAATAAAACTACTACATTTGGAGATGGAAGTATTGCACGCTTGGATGCTGCAGCAAATAAAAATGTTAATTACCATTACGAGTGCTGTGTATTTGTTCATTAATGTTTGGCAGGAGATGCACTCGAAATATTTCGCATTAATTTGCATCGTGTTAGAAATGTAGGGAAATTTCATCCGTCAGCTCACGCTTTCAAAAGTTAGCTAGTGCTCTGAACGTGGATGTGCAAAAAGATCTTAACCTATTCGAATCATTGTATTTTCAAAGTTGTCCCCTCACTGAATTACTGAAGTGGAACGTATCTCATTTTAATTATTAGATTGGAGGGCACACATTGACAAATATTTAAAGAAGAAAAACACTGAAATGGGATGTCTCTTTGTGTAATTAAATCTAAATATCGAAAATGTCGAGGAATATCTCATTTTGTGGATAATTTAACGGAAGGAGTTAATTTGAGGGAGTTGTATGACATTTTTGAGGGATAAATGTTAATTGTTGTATTGACTACCGAAATTCGGATGGGTGCCCTTCTGAAGAGTGGGGGCAATATCTCAAATTTTAGAATTGACTGGGAGGGGAGTCCCACAATTTTTTACCACGTAAATGCTACCATATTTGTGGTATTACCTACTAAGACTTCTGCTCAAAGATCTCTAAAGTTACCTATTATTGATTGAAAACCTTGTCAAATGTTTAACAATTTTATTTAGATACCGTTGAAGTTATAATTTTATATATGGATTTATTTAAACTAATTTGGTTGTAGGTGCACAATCTTTGGGTTATAAGTTTTGTGGTGAGATAAAGAGACATTTTTTAAAACATTGTCACAATAGTCACTTGTATTTCAAATTTTGAAAATTCTTATAGTCCATTAAAGGGGTAATTTTCCTAAAATTTGTTTTACAACTCTTACTTGCACAATATGATTTTAAGAGTGTGTTAATGGTATATACTTTTATGAAATCACAGAATCAAATGAATAGAATCAAAATAATTTTATTTCGATCAAAGTAAATATTGACTCGGTCTCACCAATACTTTCACCTTCTTCAAACAAGTTATGGCACACGTTCCTCCCAAAGTGGATAAGAATATGTATAGGAGATGAAACGTCTCTTGTCTATCTCGACCAGGATATTTTCTAAGGAAACGAGATTTCTAAGCCTACACTGTGTATTCATATTTCCCATTTTGTTAAATGTTCTCGGGCGTTTCCTAGCCCCATCCTGCAAACTACTATCCTGACGGTCTGAAAAGGACTGAAAGAAAATGTTTGTGATCTAAGGGTTTCCCTTTCGTCAAAACCACTACTAACATGATACACGTGCTACAAGTCATCCTTCCATGACTTGGTTCATTGGACTGGCTCTACTTTGTGGGATGCAGGACACAGCCAGCATTATATTTTTAAAAGTATGCTATAAGTACAGTCATACAACGAGTAATGGCATGACGAAAGGGTCTCTAATATTATTATGTGAAAGCATGTTGCTAGAAGAAAGTAAGTAAAAGGTATGCCAATATATTTTAACGCTGTCTATCCTATTAAGTGGCACGACATACTTCTTTTACTTTTCTCTTCCATCGACAGTCAGTCAGCACTCACTTTCAACTTTCCTTCTTGACTTTCACTTCCTTCTTTCAATTCCTTATACAGACTGATAGCCTGTAAGGATTCACCAAAATCGTGCAAAGAGAGGCAGCGTGCGCTCTAACAGTTTACAGTGCTATTAGCAAAAGCTCTTCCACAGAGACCTCAGTAGCTATACACCACCTTCAGAAGATACCTTTGCAAAACCACAGTACACGGTTCACTCCGCTCCCCTGTCTTAGCCTACCTTTGGAAAAGGAATATTCTGTAGATACTTTAGAACACAGAAAGATGGCAAAAGATTATGGCAAAGAGAGAGAGAGAAAAGGAGAGCACATTCTATGAACCTGTACTATACTGCACGGTCGGAGCTCAATTGATGGTCTATTTTCCTTTGGCTGTTCAACTACACTATCTCTCGTCGACGACGCTTCCTGGACAGAAAGCTAATCAATAATACATAAATGCATTGAGCTTGAGTAAATGTCAATAGCACTTAAAGTTCAGTTTCGAAGACTCGCTTTTATCTTGTGCTTGGGTCAGTTCGTCGTTCACAAAAAGCCAAGCTCATGGATTTTTCATTGTGAGTTCAAACTAACTGACATGAGACATGGCGACTACTCTAAATAAACTCACCGTTTCTAATTCATAAGATGAAAGTTGTCTGGCCGAAAAATCCTTTTAGTGAATGTTAACGCATTGAACATTCGTGTGTGTGCACAGTGTACACATGTCGTTATCAGATTCCTAGTATACGGATATATAAATATATATATATAGAACGCTGTACTCGGTTATACACTGTGATCACAGAATACGGTCACGTTCTATAGAGTAGTGGGTAAAGGAGTTACTACTCCACTATGACTATTTTCAATTAGGATCTGATTTCAAAGGGAAGTCGTACTAAGAAATGTAGGAGACACTCAATCGAAGAAGGTCGAGTCACATTTGGAGCAAGGAACCTGGCTAGTGATAAATGCATTGAGCTTAGGGCGCTAAATCAGCACTTGAATCAGCACTCACACACCACCACTACTTATACATACGCCTATATATATATGTACATACTACTGTGCATACTATATACACATATATAGTAGAACTTATATACATAGTAATAAACAGTGTGAATTTATTGTAACTTACAAGCATATTGTTGACTTCTTTCACGAGCTTCTCTGTGTCAGCCTTGCGGATGCATTCTACCAACTCGGTGAAATCCTCATAGGCACATTCCAATCTAGACGCCAATTCACGAGCAGATTCCAAAGGATTCCTCTGGAAGTACTGGCTATTCAGTGCCGTGCCACCGAGCGCAATCACATTTCGAAACAAACCTGTGCGGAAAAACATAGGTAGACCATTGTCAGCCATGCGTGAATTTAATCGGGAAAGGGGACACGTGTAGACATGTATCTGTATATATAAGTAGAAGAGGAATGCATGGGACTATACAATGACCTTAGAAAGACGTGCACAAAGTGCTACTACTTGGGGAAACAAAGGCTCTGGACTTAATAGTTACATTCTTTCCTCTGTGCTAATAGTATTAATCAACCGGCAAAGGTCTCTACATTTTTAGATGTCGCATTCTATAGCGTTGATCCTGGAAAACGGTAAAAACATGGTAAAAGCCTCGGCCGAGGAAATGAAAACGAAATTAAATGCAATTTTAATAAAGAAGGTATCAGCAAATCAGATAACATTTCAACTGACAACTGACAGGTCCGTTGAGTCACGAGGCGAGGCTCAAGTCAAACGTACAGCAGTTTGCAGCTCTGACGCTATGGAGGATTCACATCGAGACGAGAGAAAATCCTTTTGAGTGGAGTGAAAGCAAGGTAGCAAATACAGCACGCAACACAAGAACGAAACAGAGTTTAAAGCCTCAGCTTTTCTGTGCATTGCTGGCAGCAAGTGAAAGTAAGCATGTCTCACTCCGACAACTCAACTCTATGGAATATCACTATCAAAAACATTACATACGAATATATGAATGATTTAATCTAAAACATAATGCACAATCCTTTTGTTCTTTTTCTCTCTGTCTCTGTCTCTCTTTCTATCTCCCTTTTGCTTTCTCTTTCTCTCTCCCTTGGCAAACTTATAATGGAAACTGGAAGGATGGACGCCCGAAATGGACATGGATTCAATGCTGATTTTCATTCAATCCTGAATTCAGTTCAAAATTACTACTAGTTGAGTTTGGTAGTCGTGTGCACTATTTTCAGAATCAAAACGAAAATTTGTGCTCCATCATGCATGCAGTAGCAGCTCGAATATCTACTCCACAGAAAGCAAGATTTGTGTGCTGAGTATTGACCCATCCCTATGTGCATACATCTCCTTATGTTTGTACATTATACGATGGGAACTGAAAGTGTTAACGGTGAAAATGGTATTTGGGCATTGCATGTTGTACTACGACCCACGACTCTCACAGTTTGCCAAAAGTTTCAATTCCCTGAAATTACGGAAGCTAATCGATTCAATCGATAATTAATTTAAATACTTCATCGTTGATTTTGGCCGATATCTGACAAGATATAATTCTTTAGTTATTTTGTACAATATGTTGAATAATTTGTGTAGGTGATTATATTTTAATGTATGTATTTAATTCCGTACGACATACTTTTAAAATATTATTATTATTCTAACAAATGTTTATAGGTAGTCAACTGTTTTGCATTAAATATTAATTTCTCCAAAATCAGTCAAAGAATCAAACAAAAGCTCACTAAATGAGGGGGACAGAAAACTCAGACTTGTGCACAATTGTATTTTATATTTATTTGTTTGTTTTCACAAAGTACTTCAAAAGTATATTTAATAGTACATTTATACCTAGTAATTGCTTTAACTCACGAATCTCTCGAATTGATGAAAATGCGCCTAGGCAATGTAGGCTAATTGATGGCGTTGGTTTGACCATTCTAGTGTTTTGAGGTACACGTATGATGTAGGTATATAAATACAAGGAGATGAGTTGTAAATATACATTTATATATCTGAACTATTGTACAATATAACAACCTGATGGACTAGATACCATAAAGTGTGCATTGGAGTGCTTTCCTTTGTTACAAAATAATTTAACATATCAACCGTCCACAGAAAACGATTTAAAATTAAGTTTTAACCGATTTCTCTTTCTCATTTCCATTTTCTACAAATCAATGGAACGAATAGATTGAACTGTGTATACCGATTGGTGCTTATATCTTACAATTAGTAAAATGGCTGCAATGTGCACAATCTAATAATGTACCAGACCACAATCCAATTCATGTCTAAATGTTCAGACGGCTCTTGATTACATAAATAATATTGCAAAATCGTTTGATATGGTCAGCTTGGTTGTTGCTTCGTGTGCAATTGAAGTGCTCTTGATAGAAACACATAAATAGATTGTATCTATGGAGTATCTGCACGCACACGCTCTATTCAATTCAGGCTGGACACAACTATCAGTGTGCCATGCATAGAAATTGGAAATAAGCATGTGCTTTAACGATGGTCACTGAATCAACTTACTACTTACGTGAGTCTTGAAACTACATAATTTCCCCCCAACAATCGAAAAGCAAAGTTTTATTATTTTTCGTGGGTTCACACTTTATTCTAGAATGGATTTTAATTTAATTTAATAAGAATTATCGACCTGAATAATTCGAAGCTGGTATCGATCGGGAAATTAGTAACAGAGCAGCAGCTCTGAAGTATTTTCTGGAAACTTTTATTACAAAGATAAAATATTATATAGATAAGATTAAAGAATTAGAAACTGGGATTCCTATCATATCGGAGTTGAAATCCTTTGAGTTGAAATCAAATAAAGCCATATGGATAACTTTTGTATTTTGGGGAAGGAGTGTGCAACTGTCATACTATTACTTACATGGATAGTGAAGCAGCCAAATCCTTTCAGATTATGTTATGGAATAGATAATACGGAAAGCTGTGTTGTAAAATACGCATCATAAAATGAGGGTAGATATTTATTTCGGCCTGCATTGTTTTTCCTTACCCTATTCAGAAACTAGACTACGACTTATTGATCACGGCGAACGAGAGAGTGAGAGTGAGCTTGTTCTTGTCAGAATACGCTTAGGCTTTCTTTCTCAGCAGTCTTCTTCTTTGTTTCCCTGCATGGAGATAAGTACAAATACATATTTTGCTCTGTGAAAAAGCTTGGCTTGCAGGGATTTTCTAAAACAACTAACCGTATTTCGACTGAGAGCCCAGCCTTGGCTAATGCAAAAGCATAGAGATGAAAGCCGAATATTACATTACAATTCAATGCCTTGTTACATGAGAGATGGATAGGTGATGCGACGTGATGATTTACTTTGATTCACGTTTAGCCTCAAGCGGTGAATGAGCCAAGTGAAGAATAATATATTCATATTGATTTAAAGTGGCAATTACATTTCAATTCAAAAAAGTACCGTCATGTCTCCATCCAACAAAACGGAAGACACAGAGAAATGCCAATTTATTTCACGCCCTATACAAATACGATATAATAGTAAGTAGTTGTTGCACTCCCTTGACTGCATAAATATAAAAAAAATCAGGTGCATTGCTATGAAATCCCATAACACCCAATTGCATAGAAAATGAAATTTCAGGGGCTCCATCGTACATAATAATATTTTTACTACGGATACCAGTTACTGAAATCAATATTAAAAGGTGAAATTCATGATCATCCAACCGCTAACATTACATAACAAGGACCTTGGGCTCATAACGCTCGCATTGAATGCAAACTCATCACAATTCGGTGTAATATTGGGCGAATATTGAGACTGAAAAATACAACACATTGGGATTGTATGGGGAATCGTAGTGAACACTACATTTACATCGAAATATCCTTTCTGTTGCAGGTAAAATTGTAACCCACAAAATACCTCGAATCACCTACAAATCTGCAAACACCAAACGGTGTTATAAAATCAAAAAATGGAAAACTTTTTCGACGGTATTAGGATAAATTACTTTGACTATTATTTATTGTTGTTTTCAAAAATATTGTTTATGGTAATATTTTGTCAAAATGTGACTAGGAATTTCACTTCCAATAATTTTAGAAATTTAAGATCAAAAGTGAATATAAAGGAGCCCAATCTAATCTACTTCCCACCAATCTCTTGGTAGAATAGCTTTTAATTATCTGTTCTCACCATTAAAACATTAAGTGAATTTGACAACTCAGAAAACCGAGTAAATCGCAAAATTTCTTGTACAAAATTATTATCTGAGATAATCTACAAAAATGCCGTTTGGGAGTACGTGTTTGACGAAGATTGACTGAGCTCAGGTACCCATTGAAACAAAATTAAATACTTATATAGTATACAAATTACGTGCTACTTTAATATTTCTACTTTTGCAATTTTTCGTACTGAAAGCAACTTTTAGTAAGTAGCTAAATGGAAAGTAAATAATACAATGTTACAGTAAAATAACCACACTTTGTGTTAATGTTTGTTGGTGGGTATTGTGTGTAGACCAACATTTTTGATAGTTTAGACAGTTATTTTGTAGGCACTACAAACAATGCTAATTAATAAAACATGGAAACTCCCACTAGAAATCCCAGTGGAAGAAACAGTGCTGTAGCACCAATTCCCACTTACTTATGCAGAAATGTATGTAAAGCATGTAGGTGCCCTCGTAATTTCCACATGTATGGAATAGTTTACAATAGAGTAGATAAGTTCCCTGTCTCTCTCTTTTCATTTCCATTTACACAGCTCAGAGCGAAGAAATAGTGGAAATGGTAAAACAACAAAGCAACAGAAAATATCAACCGCGTACACTTGCACACAATGCACAATGAGAAAAAGTATACATACATCCTTTGTACGGACCTTTACTACATGCGTCATGTTATAGAAACAGTAAACTTTATTCCGGTCCGTTGCATTCGCAGTCGAGTTTAGACAAGACTTTCACTATGCGCTCACAGCTCACACAAAGTAACAGAGAGACCAGAGCACTGACACACTTTTACATCTCGGTTTTCATTTAGTTTTAAGTCGAAACTACAGTCTGTTGAGCTTATTGCCATCCTTAAGCTGGCTGAGCAAAGAGAGTTCGTGCTCACTTCTTTACAAAGTTCCTTTATGAAAGTAAACTGTCGGTAATTTAAGATTGTGAATGAGTGCAAGTGCCCTAACCTGAGGAAATGAATGTCCCCCCACTCCCTTCTCACAGCAGTACACACAAATATAGATTGCGAGGACTGAAAAAGTATTATAAGGAATATATATACTAAATAGTACGCATTACACGTCAAGAAATAATTTCCATCGTCTTCAAATGAAGAATTAAAGTAAAGAAATAAGCTCCAGAACTCCCACGTATCTTAATATGAATCTGAGTGTGAGAGAGAGCGGAAATATTTAGCGAAAAGTGTCTAAAATGACATGACAGTCACACTTAAGACAAGTGCATGCGATAAGGGACACTGTCAACTCCCACCTACATTAAGGGAACAGCAGCAAAACGCAGTCAGAAAAAGGAAATGAACTTTCTAGAATAGTATAGCTCATTATTATGTGCAGAGTAGACACGTACATATCATGATCCCTCTATATATACATATTTATGCATATTAAAGCGTACAAACTTGACACTGCTTAAACTATAGGGCATACACAGTTTCAACTAATCAATCGAGTGGTACTAATGTAAGAATAGGGGCCCGGTGAGAAGGGGCATGCTATATGCGCGTCTCACAGACTTTTTAAGTACAACTTAAGATAAGTCGAAGTGATGAAATAGTACGTTGTTAGTAAAGAAGAGACAGATAGGACCGGCGTCTTGCATTACCACCTTAGATACTAGTAATTTTCGGCTCCTCTTCCACTTTCCCATAATGCAAATCTAAACGTATACGTATATACAGATGCTGCCGACGTATATTAATATATACATTTATATAGAAACAATACTACTGGAATCATTTACATAGATATATATAAAGAGATGGGGCTACTATAAATATGAAATGGGTTAATGGGAGTAGGTGCTACATACATATTCATATATATATATATTGCACTATATAGTATATAGTTATAGGATGAGACTTGCCTTTGGATTTAGGAGTGAGCGTGAGAAGAGTTGCAGAGGCAGAGCCGGATCCTTCGCCCATCACAGTTACTTTGGCGGGGTCCCCACCAAACGCTGCAATGTTCAGTTTCACCCATTTGAGAGCCTCAAGTTGATCCAATAATCCCCAGTTCCCAGGCGCTTCTTTGCTTCCAGTGCTTAGGAAACCTAATTAACATGGAAATGGCATATCGAACAAATTGGATTCCATGGAAAATGAAACTACTACTACGGCGGAGAGAGTACAAGTTTCCTTGGACTGATAGCCACACCAGCCAACCAACCAACTGCACGCGTATTCTACATACATAATACTGTTCCACCACCAGACGATATGACAGAAAAGAGTAGAGAAAAGACAATACGGTCGTTGGCTATGTTAGTGTCAGTTTAGTTAGCGCGGAGGAGAAGCGGAGGATCGAAGGATCCAAACAGCATCATCATAACAAATGAGAAGCTTCATCCTTTTGTTCATTTTAACTAGAACTTCCACCAGCATACTATCACTACTTACAATTACCATACTACAATTCTATCAAAGCGAAGACTATATATTTACAATTCCGAATGGAAGATGTGCACTATATAGCATTGTACTTACATAAAATAGTATAACAGTGTATGTAGATAGAAGTACTACGCAAAAGAATATAAAATAGAGCTTGCACACAGCAGAAGGCAAAAACCGCCCCACTCAAAGACACATTCTTTTTCTTTGCTCATGCAAATTGTATGCATACTTAGTCATTTATACTTTAGCACACAATTCCACACTGTGAGAATGGGATTGGAAAACGACTGCTGAATTTAAACGGTTTCGCATGTCAGTTCTGTAACTGTATGCTATCTCTGGTTATTTGTGGGAAAATCCTTGGAGTGAAAGTCAAAGGGAATTTGGAAAATAATATGATTTTTTATGTGACTGTCGATTAATTTCTGTTTCATGTACTTAGTTATATTTATATGCAAAAATTAGCATTGTGAAATATAGTTAGTTAGACTTGATTACATCTCCAAGGAATACAATACCATTATGGAATATAGATGGATTTAGGTTAGAGACAGAGAGAAGCGAAAGGTCTGCAGACTGACTGCAGACACACCGATGAAATACAATGAACTAATTGGTGTCGTCTCTCTAGTTCGAACATTATTATATTACGTACAGTATAGGCACGTGGCTAAAAGTGTGGTGCGGGTGCTGTAATAAAATTAGCTCAGCTAAACCTAATAACGACCTACACTAATAGTGAGATCACAAAGAGCAGATGACATATATTTGTGCTGACTATCATTGTCATAAATGCAGAAAAGTGTGCAGGGTTCGTTTCTCTGTGAGAGTGAGAATTTAGTCTGCCTTCTGTGCTTGCACAGCCAACGTTCTCAAAGTGAAGAATACTAATAAGTCTATCTACACATTTTTAGCTGGTTCACTGCAAGCATGATGATACTCCATTACATCTCATTAAATAGATTAGCCGTATAGCAGCTTCTCAACTGTATCTATACTACAGTCAGCTCCTTCTGTGTTTACACTAGAGGGAGGACTACTGAATACAGAATGCAGACTCACGCATCTGTACTAGTAATGCCAGCACTGGTAATAAGTGCAGAGACAATTTCGTGGTGGGAGAAATTGGAGGTTTATGAAAAAAATAATAATAAGAGCGTCTGGATTCCGTATATTGCTATATATCTTATATAAGTATCTTTTTTATATTAATATATCAGTGTATCAGTGCACGTTTTTATATCTGTACTTTAGTATATTTTGTCTATCCCTATCTACAGACTGCATCTATTCTTCTGAACATCTTGCAGTATTTTTTTTAATTTGATGATGTATATTTATACAGTGTCTCCAAATAATACTAAACCCACAGAAATGTTCCAGCTGTACCATATAGATAAGTGCAGGTCTGTGCAGAAATCTTTCCCTCTTAGGTCCTTTGTGATCGCTGACCTTTTAATTACTTAGTAAAATATTTAATTTAATAGTACTAAAAATATTGATTGACGTGGCTACCAAACGTTTTCAAATATCTGACAAAGAAGCTTTTAGATGAAAATGGTTTTGAACCCTGCAAGCCTTTTCAGCATCTTTTCCCATAATTTACCTTCCGTGAACCCGTAAACATGGTTGGCAAAATTAAATTTCCATAATTTCAAACTTCAATCTGAACATTTTCGCCTTACTTATTTCTTTCACATTATGAATATGGGAAATGTGTAGCAATTAAAAAAGTAGTTTAGATTCTTTGAAAAAGCATCAACCAAAGTCTAGCCCATTACAGCGTACACTGATTCAGAAGTACGAAGCAATTTAGTGACTGGAAAGTTGGCACGAAGAAACATGACAGAACAAAGAAACTTTTTTTCGCCTTCAGTGACATTTTTCTCACTGACAAGAAAAAAAATAAATCAACCGTCCAATCCAAGCGCAATAACAAATTACAAAGTTGTGCAAAGTTTTGATTATAAAATTATAAAGTAAACTCACCAAAAACACCCAGACGATATTGGATCGTGATCAACACAACATCAGCGTCCATCAGATAGTCTGGTCCATAGAGTAGAGAGGTTCCCGTTAGAAATCCACCTCCTAATAAATCCATTTTATTGTAACTGTGCTAGAATGGAGCACATAATTATTTAAGTATTGAGTTTGATAAATTACCATGTATGAACACAATGACCGGTTTCAGCTTTTCCACCTTTATAAAATTCACAGTAAAAAAAATTACACATAATATTGTATTACAATTATACTTTATCTCCCCATGCTTTTGCGCGTAATGCACTCTGTCAGAATAAAGCCAATTTATCAACCCTGACTTGACTTTGGTGACATTCAGGGTAAGCCTCCGCACCAACGTCACCAGACCACATCATAACTCTGTGAACATCGAAGGAATCGGGCATCATAATGAAATGACTTTTACATCAAAATTCCCTTCATTAGGAACACGTTTTGTCCTTTGCAAACATGCAGTCTGTGGCGTGTGCGGTTACTTTCGGATAAAAACGATTAGTTGCCATGAAAGGTCAAGAAGAGACAAGTACAGAGAATTATTGGGGAAAAACTGACAGGGAAACGCAAAGCCAACTTTTCCAGGGTTGCAAAGGAATATTTTTAAGAATAAATATGTACGCTTATAAGCTCCCTTCATGCATTCCATATAATAATACATGCAGATATATTTTAGTTCGAGATAATAAAGGACAAACAAAAATTCAAAGCAAGCGTGCTTGTGAACAATTTATCGCATTCTAGAGATGTGCCTTATTTACACGGAGCAACATTTAAAGAAGTTACTCATCCTTACTAACAAGGACTTGCTAGTTGTATTTGTATTAAAAATCGTTAGCACAGTGCGTCACAGGTCTTGCAAGGTTTTCTATTATATGTATAATCACCCAACGAGTCTGCTCCTACTAATTGGACATTTCTTCGCACTTTTATTTCCTGTGATTATGCAGGGTAAGAAAATATTTAAATTTAGAATCTACCTTGTTTTTATTACAAAATGAAAGAATGCAATTGCCTGGTATTTTAGCACCCTGAGCAATTGTGCACGATGCTAAATAACTCGAGTTACACTTCACATGTTACTCAACTGCTTGTGAGTTTAGGGTGAGACGAGCTACTTGTACAGCAAAGAGCACCAAAACTATGTGTAGAATGTAGTAGTATGTATGTAGCCAGTGAGACAAGAAAGATGCTAACTTTGACTTTCATTCTCAGCACAGCCGTCAGAAAACTTACTGACTTTGCAATATAGGGTCTAGTCGACAATTTGTAGAAAAAAGTTGCAAAGATCGCGAGCCTCCTTCTTCAAATGTTCACAATTGATACGAAACGGACTGCTCACTTATAAGTCACACAGT
This sequence comes from Plutomurus gul, assembly GCA_019776185.1. NCBI lineage: Eukaryota > Metazoa > Arthropoda > Collembola > Entomobryomorpha > Tomoceridae > Plutomurus > Plutomurus gul. Next base: position 105,617 of record JABASC010000008.1, on the reverse strand, counting down.
TTTCATCATCTAGGTATTATATTTATGATAGTACTTGTACAGAATGTACAAAGTAAACGCAGAGGACATGAACAGCCTTGCAAAGCAGTCATCGCCAACAGTCAAGTCAAGTAAACGAAAGCCAGTTCTCTCTGGTGTCTATGAGTTTTGCTCGGCTAATAAATACTGGCTCTATACACAGTACGAGTTTATGGAAAAACTCTAACTATCGATCTCTATCTCACTTTCTCCTGGGCAAGTATTACTTATACCTATGTAAGTACATACGTATATAGTCAACACAACTGTACCATGTGAGAAAGTCAGGGGAAAAAGAAAGTGCCTAAACTAAGAGCTTGCTGCTTTGCTAATGCCTTTTCCTCCTAATAGTAAACTATTGAGGAAATTTATAACTTTTGCCTCAATTTAGACGTATCTACATGTGCATCGCATTACACTATGCTCCCAACACGAACATGCACGTTTCAAGGTAATAGAACATAATACACACTTCAGACAGCCAAATCTAGTGCTAACAAATACGATGATTCAACCTTGACGTTTTTAACGCTTTTCAATTTGTGTGTAGAATAAATATTTCTGAAATCACTCCTTCGCTTCCCTTCTACCAAAGGCATCAATTTCTCAACAATACTTATTTCCCACCCTTTTCACTGCGCACACTTGCTGTCCCTTACCATAATCTCCAATTTGTCCTAAATTCACGTTAAATTCTTGTTCGTCTAATAAAACCTTTATTATCTCTAAAATTCCTAATAGAAAAGCTGTGAATCACTTAGCTCACAGACGAGACTAGACAAAGGCAAGAAGTGGAAACTGTATGAAATGCGTACTGTGTGGCATAAACAATTTTCGACCATTTTAGATACAAAGCACTCTTAAATGTATTTACTGTGGGATTGAGTACTGGAATAGCAACATTTATATGACTAGACTTTACCTCTGTGGAAATCGTGTCGGTTTTGCCGGGATGTATTTCCAGATGTGGCCTTAAGGTCTCCTCTCCATAAGGTAAACAGTAAATAAATGGCCAGAGGTGGCTCTAGGTGTTTTATGGGGAAAGTTCCGACAGCAGAGCACATTAGGTTCACACAAGAAGCAAAATAATAATGTGTGTGTGAGTGCAAGCTGACAAGATATGTGTAACGGCGAGGCATAAACATAATCCATGTAAATTCACAAATGCAAAGATACTTAATAAAAAATGCATAAAAAGCCTGCCAGCTAATGTCTGGCCATGTTAATAGAGTTATCAATAAAGCCAATAGATTGTCCATTCTTATCCGAACCGTGGCATGTCTACCAAAAATAATACATAATTTAAGAGAATTCTGTAAGCATGTGCAAGGTAATAAGTAGTGCATAGATACTACTCGCGTTTTAACGACCCGACTGAACCATATTTACATTCTCATTTTCATATACTACATACAAGCATGTGTTTAAATGACGCAGTTTTGATGGCGCACCGGGAATGAGACCCACTGTGTATGATTTCTAGTGCACATAAAATATTACAGCTCTGCCTGTAACCAAGAATGGATAGTTAGTAATAAATGTCTCACGTCACGTGTGTAAACGTTGAGCGACAAACAATCCTCCTGGCCGATGACTTGATTCGTTGCGATATGAAGCTGAGGACAAACTGGGCCATCCGTTGTCGCGTCTAATATACCTTCCCATGGTGGAATGCGGCTCGGTTCCTACGGGAATTCAGTACAGTTTAATCTTTTTCTCTCACATCTCCTCACATCACATCAGCTTTCTTTTTCGCTTTCTCTCTCTCTCCTCTCTCTCTGGCAGACTATCTTAATCCAGTAGTTGGGAAAAAAGTAGATCTATTTTTTCGACTCAGAGACTCGACTCTGGAGTTCACTCACTCTACTTTCTTTCCACTTCACCTTTTTCTCAACCGGACATTTCTTTCGCACAAGACTAGACTAGATTATCTGTGTACTTCCAAAGTGTGTACATATACCTGCGTTCGCTGCTATACTGTCGATATGACTGGTCAACTGGACAGACACGACACCATGACAGTCTAAAAAAAAGTTACAACCACTCCACTTGGGGTTGCTTTGTCCTCTATACTCTACTATTATATATACTATTGGCAGCATTTATTCCTATCTGACAAAACAGCTAGTGTATATACCGTCTGCAGTCTCCATTGTAGTTGATGGCTACGAAGTATGCACATAATGTATAGAAAACACAGTGTTGGTCCACTACAAACAACTTGACAGTCGGATGACACTACAGTACTCTACTGACTGGTGTGTAGAATATGTTCTACTTCAATACTCACTCTCTACATGGATTGCAAGGTGCATTACACCTTGGCTCAGTGTGCACACGAACACGATGTAGGGATGCGTCCTTTTCCCTTCTCACTTTCTCTGTACATACCTATGTATTTATATGAAGAAGGCTGGCCAATCTATAGACGCACGATAAACCAAAGGAGCGATTCCATTGAAACTAGAAGATGTGAGCGACTTGACTGATTTTTGCACACAATTTTCCATTAGAAGGACTCTGGAATTTAATACAGCCACTGCAGGCAGCGTCCATTCCAGATCGATTATTCTTTTCTTTTCTCCTGGCAATATCTAATCCCCTTTATTGTAAGGTATTACACACTCTCAATTCTGTACGAGAAGGGTGCCTCTACATATTGTGTAAAGTATTTACCTATACGTTCTACCATTATACTCTGTGCAACATTATTGACATAAAGATATTGCTCGATTGACTGAGTGCCCACAAGTGCGTGCATATCATCTGCAACGCCTTCGATATTGAAGAACTGGCGTATTACAAGGAAGCTGTCTAATGAAAATTTATTGCCGTATGCAGATGTATAAAAAAGTGAAAGGTCATCCTCCTCTCCCAAGTGCCGATTACATATCAGTACCATTACAGAGCAATCTATTATATAACAACTTTCTTTTGTTACTACTTTATCCAAAAATATCATTTCTTCATTTAGTATGTATGCATCCTTTCCCTGGGTTGTACACCTAATATCCCATTTAAGTGAATGTAATAGAGAACGTGTTGGGATTACAATGAAAAGCTTTTGGTAGTTATGTAATTGCACAATGTTTTGTAAATGTGGAAGACTCTTAGTAGATTTTTAGAAGTACTAATAATGTAGAATCTAAGTGTACAGCCATTACATCTACATTCCTGAGACGTACTCACATAAGCCGATCATTACAGAATCAGAAGTGCCCATAGTCTGTACTGCATGTGCTACAGATGTTTTTAAGCTAGGGCTTGAACTAAATCATAGCTTGTCGCTCTCTTACAATCATCGCGATTCTTTTTTCTCGACTCTCGGAACAGTCTACTGAATGTGAGATAGAGAGTTGTGTGTGCTTATGCACTTCTTGTCGAAAAAGAAAGGAGCGTGTGTGGAACAAAGAAAAAACACTACAACAATCTGGCATTTCTATTCTCCTTTCTTTCTCTCTCTCTCTCACTAGTTACACAGCTTTGCAGATATGAAAGTTTTCTGCAAATAACTTTCCTTCCGAAAAAGGTCGCTCTCTCTCGCGTCGATACAGTGTAAGCAAACGAAGTTATTCACAAAAAGTACTCTTTCTTTTCTACTGCTACCACTGCACACACCCACAGAGCCAAAGACGACGAAGAATCTTCAATTGTCAACTAAAGACCAATAACGTATGTTTGTCTGTCTTGACAGCGAGTTGAGTTCATACGAAATTGAGGTTGCTTTGTCCCATGTACCATAAGACAGTCTGTACTCTCGAATGCCACAAAAAGTAGACATCCGGATCCCGACTCTCTCAACTACCACTATACTATATGTACTACCTGTGTGCACAACAAATGAACACTAATTTCTCAACGCAATTCTATCCTTAATATTGACAATAACTCAATACAAACGAGTACAATGCACAAGTTGAGATAGTTTTATTAGCACACACTTACAGTGCTTACCAACTTCAACAACTGCTCGTATGAACTCCTGCTAAAACCTATATATCCTACTATACTAGGAATAAAACTGTGACTGTGGTAATATTTCTGTTGTTGGATGTTTTGGTGTACCTGAAATCGTAACTTTTTAACAGGAGCTTGAGCGTAGCGAACTCCAGTGAAAGCCAAGTAGTTATTTCCTTCTGCTGTCGTCTGTTGGAATCCTCGGATTTTTCCGATTTTTGTGTGAACGACAGAACCATTCGCTGCAAACAGCACACAACCGTAGCATACGATGCCACACAGCAGTAAAAACGAAGAAGAGCGGTAGGACCTATGTAGCCGCATTTCTTCCCCGATATATAGTTGTATGTAGTTTCCCTTGTCCGTTGTCTTCTCCTTTCCTTTTCCAGCAGTTCCTTTTTTTACCCGTATCGCTTCCTTATTTCTGCTCCGTGCTTATTATTATAGGACTACTGTCCAAATGACCAATTTAGCTTGTGACCATTCAACGGAAGAGCAACACCCTTTTCTCAAGACTTGTAGCCAAGTTTTTGACACCGCAATTGAATTCTTCACTTTCTTTACAGGATCCAGTCTCCAGGACATAAGTTGGCTAAAATCAAGTCAAACCAAGTGAAGCAGCTAAAAATATCTCGACCTGAAAGTGGCTACTGCTATCAAAGTATTGAGATGCCTTCCATGCCAAACACCACACAACACATAAACTAACAACACACGCACACATCTACTACTACATACATGTACATACCTACGTAGTACATGGCCACATGGGATTAGCCAAGCCACTTACCACTGCACACTGCACCTCTACTTACTCTACTATATATGTGCAGTCTGAAAAAAAGACGAGTCCTTCTTTTTGGCTGCTTGAATTGGCTTCACTTAACTCTTACTTTGCCCTCGCTGATTCAGTCAGTCAGCTTCACTTGAACTCTGCTCCACTAACACTTGAATTTTACACTTGGTTTAATTCCACATGAAAATGCTACACAGTTACTTACTCACTTATACATTTTCAGCTCGTGCCACACTCTGTATAGACAGTTACAGAGGTAGAGGTGGTTCTTCATTCGGCTTTGTGAATTCTTCAATTTGTGTCACATAGGACCTATTCGAAAATGCTCTTCTGCACGTTACACTACTGCAACACTGACTTCCCCAAATCAGCTCTTGCTCTTATCGCATGGACTTCCAGCTATTAGAGAGCGTCGAATTGGAATGAAAGTGAATCTTTGAAGGAGCAACTAGAATTTAGCAATGCTTAAGCTTGCCAAGCTACGATAACTGATAAAGACTCTGCTGCTCACTCTATAGAATAGTGCAGGTATACATGGAGAAAAATTGTAAGACCATAGTGAGAGGCTATTAGGACATAGTGAGGTTCTGCTAAGACCTATTGTAAGATTGTAGAGTGACGGAGACAATGACCCCTGAACGTAAATTCTCCCTCTCTCTGGCTCTCTGCAAAATCCTACTTAGAAGAGGATAGTAAGGTTGGTATTGGCCACCTTTTTTTACCTGACACTGCCAAATACTCGTGAATAGAGGAGATTCTCACTCATTCAATAGAAATACGTATGTATTCTTTGGGAAAGAGTTACAATGGAACTGGCTATGTCTGCAGAGAAGCTCTCTGACCCTCTCGAAGGCCATCCACTTGGTAAAACTGGATCCGCTCCGGGCCATTGGTATCATGCCTTACTTGCATTCATTAATGCAGGTTACGAAAACCTACGTAGCATCAGGTATTGCAGCACTGGGAATTACATGTGTACATGTTAGCTGCCGGTGGAGTCACACCGCAAACAAAGTCACAATGTCTATTTGAGATCGGCCAGTGGGATAACATTTAAACGGTCCTGGTCAAACGGGTCGGTTACACTTAACACTCTCTTGTATTGTAAACTAGAAGGAATGGTTCATACCATTAAATTAAACATCTAGACCGTCACAATATTTGGAAATGATTTCTGGTGGTTCTGGTCAAACGGGTCGGTTACACTTAACACTCTCTTGTATTGTAAACTAGAAGGAATGGTTCATACCATTAAATTAAACATCTAGACCGTCACAATATTTGGAAATGATTTCTGGTGTTAAATATAATTTTTATAATCAGTCAACACAAACACCTTTGAGTTATATTTTATGTATAAGTTTCAACACACAGCACATCATTAAATTAAATTAAACGTATACTGTGACTCTATGGGGAGTGCGACGTCAATGAGCGCTGACATACAAATGTACACTGAAATTAGAATACTAATAATGATGAATAATGAAAGAGAAAGTTAGGTTTTACATGCAATTACTTTGTTTGCTCTTTGGAAATCTAATAATACTAATTTTAATGGAATCAGTTTCTCTTGAAAGAAAATACGCCTCAATTATGGGCATACAGTCTACCTTCGTGCCCCTAATACTTATGTAATATGCAGCCTTGTTGAAGTCGACCTATTGAAATTGAAGCTTTGATGGTCGAATGAAAGTGGAGAAATATTTGTAAAAACAATTTGCAAATGATTTTACAAATACAGCTGTCTATGTAGAATTAGGTTTACCAGAATTCGAACAGAACATTCACTCATGTCAGGTTTTCTATACCAGACTTTATTTTACTTTCCTGTAATTACTGATATTACAACAGTTTCACATGTGAAGTCGGATCAATATCAGCGTTGAAGTCATTGGAAATATCTAGTAGTCAGATTAACCTAGACAGGAAGGTGGCTTAGATATACTCTTATAGTGAAAGTATTTAATTATTAACGCCTGTCTTACAAAAATTGATAAATTGAGCCAGAGTTCTTCAAACGTCCATCAGATTTCGGAATTTCAACTATATAGGCGTATAGTGGGTCGCGATGCTGGTTCAGCCTCAATGGCGTTCGCCCCCAAAATTCGTTTTTCATGGGGAAAATAATGAAATTTTTCGACAATAAAAAACTGGAATTTCTTATGGGAAATTGCATACAAAATTTGCGGTGAAGAGGACATCCCACCCCACCTATGCTTTCCCACTATGCTCCCACCCCACTTTCATGTAATAAATGCAATATTATGAAGATTAGTCTTTTTCGTTGTACATAATTTTTTTATTTGGGACCACTGTTGATTTAACCTGTGATTAATTAGCAGCAAACCCCAAAATTTGCAAAACTGACCATCCAATGAATTGATAGTCTTCAGATGCAAAATTTTAGGCTTTCAGAAATGACTTGGAAAATTCCAAATGCCCAGACGTAATGTGTGTACTGTATTTTTATATAAGAGAAATTCCCGATTATTTAATTATTTAATAAATGTAAAGTTAAACTAGCCATTGATCTGACATTTTATTACTTGCGAAATAAACCCTAATATACGAATTTAAAAGTCCGGCATTGAGATAATTATTTCCACAGTGTAAAGCATTTAGAAGGGAAACGGAAAATTCCGAATAGGAGATCGCTTGGGTGTGAATGAAAAAGGAATTTGGACACTAACAATAAGTAATAAACGTGTTCCACACTGTTTATTTAACATACCATCAATACATCAGCTAACCCTAAAATGGAATCGGGTGCCCAGATAATATTTTGATACATTCTTCTGTTGCCATTATTACGTCTTTTTGAGAGGAAATGTTAAATTCCCAATTGCCCATTTAAGTTTACGTAATACTTAAACTTAAAAGGAATCAGCCACTATTAACTCTTTTACCTTTATAAGAATATTTCACAACAATTACATAATCTTTTAACATAGATATATATATATGTAGAATATTTGTGGATTGTACAGCCTAAATTCTATTCAATTTTAAGTAGGAGGTCAACTATGAGCGTATGTATGTGTGTAGTGCAATATATTACCATATAGGGTGACAATACTGACAATATCCACAGTGACTACCAATAAGTTACTCTATGCTGCTATTTGTGCACGTGAAAGCCATTGGGAATACGACAATATATGAGGTAGGGGACAATTAATATAAATGTGTCACTTATGTGCTGCCATTGCCATTTCGACAGGGACGTCGTGTGAAAGCGCCAGGTCGCAAGCATTAGAACCCACTGTTGTTTGCTTTTAATAAGGACATATCGAATAGAACGTGGAAACTTCATTTAGGTATACGAACTTTTGTGCTTTGTTTTGCGTCAAAGGATCAAAGAGGTCTAAATGCATGATCTTAATAAAATTTGTAAGAATTAGGTCTCTACTAGCATTCTTTAGCTCTTTTATTACTAAACTACAAACAAGCGAGTGGATTTTATTGGAATAGTGAGAAGGGGAAGAAGACTTTTCCCCTTTTCTACATAACAAACACGTATGCGAGAAACTTATGCGTTCGTAGTAGGACGTAGAACGTAGAACGACCTATGCCGCCACTGTCTTTTCTCTTCAGTCTTTTGCACTGAGAGGGCGAGTCAATCTTTTAAGATTTTCTTGGTCGAGTCCAAGAGAGAAAAGTCTGCAGGAATCATAACAATGCCCTGTGAACTCTAAAAAAAGTATATTGCTATAAGAAAAAGTTGGAGTTTTGCCCGCTCTGTCTTGTTCTTCGCCTTCCAAGATTAGCCAAACTATCAATTAAAGGCGTACAAATTTTTACGACGCGACATCACGTTTATGAGCGATTTAGGTCAAAAGTTGTAGCACTCATTCGAAGGCAACATTCCAGAAAGAATGCAGTCATCAGGAGAAAAATGAAGGAGATGAGGGGCAGGGTAATACCAAAACACATATTTACCACGTCTTATCTGATATGCGAATTAAAGGCAGACGGCACTCCACTCCGTTTTCTGTCTACGTTCTTCACTGTGCAAATAGAACGCGCCACAAAACACATAATACGTATTATTATTATTATACTATATGTATACTAGCATTTTAGCATTCGTCTTCCCTATATTAACCACGCTATAGTGTATAATACATATTACTGTATATACAGTTGGTCAGTACTTTAGGTTCTACGTACTTAGATTAGATATAATGCCATGTATTCATGTGACCCGTAGAAGTAGAGATATTCGATAAGCACGTTAATAGTAAATGAAAAACACGTTTCCATGAATTCGCTCTTATTGTATTTCCTCCTTTCGGTCTCTCATCGTCGGGCACGACATCAGACAAGCACCAAATGTGTACCTACCTACTTACTACTATAACTACAACTACTTGTACAACTTTCGACAGATTTTGACCTGACCAACTTCCTCCAACTGCAGAAACGAATTGCTCCATGAAAAACTGCGTGTATGCGTGATGAGCTTTTTTCTTCTCGATATGAATTCCAGTCCAGTCACAGCTATAAACACCATACGTCTACTATATGCCTTACCCTTGTGTATGTACCTATTTACTATACTCACTATACTGCTATCGCATAGTTTCGTTATTGGTTCGAGAAATGGATGGAACATTATAGATATTAGTTTTTACTGTTTTGACTTGGCTCATAGCGCGGCTTTATTTTTTCTCAAAATTGTATTTCCCTTTAGCCAAGCTATGCATCTCCCCTTCGATATGATGTGACTACTAGCTTTCCCTGCTCCATTCTTCTTCATAAGAAGTGTGTAAGGCATTTCCTTAGGAATAACCTACAGATTACTTCTGCAACCATGGCCAAACCATTGAACCTATCCCTACACGTTGTTTTTTTTTGCTTTGTTTGTGCAAGTGGATTAGAAAACTGCATGTAGTGTACATTGTACTGTATGTGTGTGTCTGTATGTTTAGTGAGTGGCTGCAGATGCACAACTACTTACTACAACAACTACCGTATACCGGGTATTACAGCCAGCATTCGTTTCGCTGCAACTAACAATAAGTCGATTATTTTGCTCCGCTTTGAATTAAGTGACGGAGAAGGAGAGAGAGAGAGGCTCTCCTCTCTCTCTCCACTTCTTCTGTTTAGTTGCTTCTCTCGGAGCTCTTCCTACGAGTGGAGGTTTACATGCAACCGATTCATCAGTCCTTTCTATGCAATGCACAGTATGGTAAACGGTGGCGGACGTGGGTTCGAGGAAGACTTAGGATCCACAGAGACTTGATACAAGAAACTGAAACTGAAGGCAAAGCAGCCAACAAGCGAAGCAACCCGGCGAGCCTTGTCAATATCGGATGCTGTCACAATTTACGCGTTATATCATTTCATTCGGTTTTGCGCTGCGGGTCGATAAGGCCGATCCCAAACCTCGACGCAGATGCATACCACCCAACTCCCGGGTTTCCCAGCTATCCGACTCTCTCTCTCCCTTCTCCACTCGAATACATACAGGAAAAGTTCGCTCCACTCGTCCAAATACGTTTAGCATGTAAGTATATACTGTATGCCGGTGATCCCGTAGTAAGTAGTACGTACTGCAACTCTCCTTTCTCCTCGCCTCTCTCTCTCTCTCTCTTATTCCCACTGTTCTATGTGTTCCGTATGCATTTGTGTGGAGTAATAGGAGGCAGGAGCTGCAATGTCCTATCTTAGTACATAGTACCGTGGTCGACTGTAACTCCATTGCCGTCGTACCTTTATGAACCGCCATGGCGTTTACTCGTTCCCCCTTTGCCAACAACTAATATGCTGCCCGTGTCCGGCAGCCAAAACTAAACGAAGGAAATTCAGCTCTCGCTCCACAATCAGCCAGCTTTTCCTACACTTGGTACTGGGGCTCCTACTGTCTGCTATCTTTGTACGCAATATATAAGCTAGCAAGAGGCAAGGCGAGTCACACGAAGCCAGTAAGCCTGCAGACACTTTTACGCCGTGCTGGCTGACTAGTCTTTGTTGGCAAGGTGGACGATTCACACCTGAATTTAATATGTGTACTGTTTACTCAGCGTCTAACATGGGAATCCTATTTGGGGAATCTGAATTGGTGACTAGAGAACCGTCAGAGTGTTCTACTCCGTTTTCTTGCTCAGAAGCTCGTCCTCATACGGATAGATTAGATCTGAGTGAGTGAGTGAGTGAATAGGTAGTAGTTTGATCTGTCTAGTCAGTTCTCTCTGTTCTATCTGTGCTCGGCTCTATCATTCTTCTTTCTCTGTCTCTCTGTTGTTGTATCTGTGCAGTTAGGATTGGACCCTCTCGCGTCATGCCCGAGGAAGAGATGCTGAGCGGGTGCGAGATTTGATTTTACTGGAAAGAACACACACACACACATACAGACAGACATACAGACAGTTCAGTGTGGGAGCTATACACGGACCAAGCATCCACAGCTGCTTGCTTTCCTCTCTTCCAGTCAGTCTTCGTGTATGTAGTATCTTGTGCTGTCTGGAACAGTCCGCAACATAAAACTACCTATAAGTAGGTACTCTGCTTTCTACAGACACAACATTACGTAGGGCGCGAGCAGCAGCCCACCATCAGTTGCTTTGGCTCGACTTACTCGAGAGCACATCCACCAGTAAAGAGACTCACTGGAGAATGTCTCATATTTCTTTTCATCATCATTTCCTTGTACATTTCCCGTGCAGCGCTCTTTGGCTCGAAAGTGTTGCAATGTGCCATTAAATAGGAAGCTGCAGCAGCGTCGTCCCCCCGCTTCATTGTTGTTCATTGACACTGTGGCACAGGGCAGACAAGGACTCTGTTCAAAATGTGAGCCGAGCATTGTGCACCGTGTGGGGAGAGTAGACGACCTGGCTTTGCTGCCGACGACGACAAGCTAGGAGCTCAGGTCGAACTTCAACTTTCCAAATCAAATCAAATGGCTCAGTCAGCTAGTAATAAAGTTGACAAAGAAAGCCCTGCTTGTGGAAAGTCCTGTTTAATGACTTCTCCTGATTGGATAGCGACACTGGTCTGCACGACTATACGTTTAACTGGAAAACAAACAGGAAGAACGAGACAACAGAGTGAAAGTGGTAAATGGAAACATCGCGATGAAAATACTTGAGATTGCTACAGTTATGGTGGTTATGGTTGGTGGTATGGTGGGTGGTTACATACAGAGAGATAGTTGCTGTACAGAGTAGTCTCCGAGAGTGCTGATTGCATTTCGTCGTCCTGTGGATTGGTTGCAGTCACTGTGAGTACGTACTCGATAACATAACAAGAGATTGTTCAGTTCCTTGTTGTTGGTAGTTAATGTGAAGGTGACTGGTACGTAGAGTACTTGAACCACATTCCTACTATGTACTACTACTACTACATACAACTACCAAGACTAGAATAATATTATTATGACTGCGAAATACTCTGCACGATTTCGTCCACCACACCACCAGAGTCACACAACGTGGTGGACACCATGCAGCTTATCAAATAGACTCTGGTGGAAATAAGTTTTCCTTTCACACACAGCTTCAATGCAAGAACAAACTGTAATAAAAGTTCAGCGAAAAGGTGCAATGAGTTCTGCGGGATTTCTCATAGCAGCTCACCTGTTCATTTGTTCCTGTATCCTCAGTGTACCACTGACACGAGCCAGTGGCGGAGGCGGCGGCACCCAAATGTGTAAGTCCTGCATAAATTCTCTTTTTAGACACTAGAGACGTGTAATATGTTTGTATACTATTAGCATTAGAATATATGTATGTGTACTTTTATCTCTCTCCCTTTCTCTCTATCTCGTCAATGAAACTAAAGTGTACAGTGCAAACTATTGCTAACTTACTATCTACCTACTAGGAAATATTTCGGCCAGTATTGCGTGTGAGTGGCTCAGAATAGATATAAGTGAGTCTTTAGTGCATTCCTATGTGTCTGCTTGCCATTTCACACGTTTTGCCTACCAACGATCGCAGTGAACCAGAATCAGCGGACTTTCCTCTCTCTTTCTCTCTCCAAGGTAGTTACAATTAGTTATCGTGGGATTGTATGGTTTGTTTTGCTCTCGTTTAGGTGTATAGCCTCCTATACAGTACGTACGTATATAGTGCGTTGCTGTGAGTACTTTATTCTATTTATGTTGGCGTCGAGAGAGAGAGGAACTGTGCACAATGCAGCACACTTCATGAATTATGAATGCTATTTCAAGTCAAATAATCGAATAAAACTCAACTGTATCATCAACTCTGTTCAAGTGAACTGCTTTGGCTACACAACAACCACCGTTCCTTTCTACACTGTGTGTCTGTATTCTGTATTCTGTGTGCCTAGTGGATGGGACAGACTCTGGTGGTTAGTGTACAGTGTGAACTGACACCCAGTAGATTCTGTAGTCATAATATTCATTCAAGTACTCCCATCTGCAATCTTAATCCAATTTTATGTTCTCAATTAATCTACTGCTTTGTTCTCCCAGATGCTTTCAGAATGGAGCTCACGTCAACTACACAACTAAGCGTAACAAACCACCTTTGCGTACTGTGTGTATCATTACCCATGTATATTCCCCTTACTGCTATTACAGTATGCAGTATAAATATGAGCTCTTATATTCACTCCTAACAAATGCAATTTGAAACAGTATTTATTATAGTATTTACCTTGGTAATATTTTGCGTGTGGTGGGGCTGAGCAGGCAGCGACTTAACAAAGTAGATCTGCGTAGCCCCAACGAATACACCCACAGCCCAGAAACTAACTGCATATAAGCAAATACTCAGACACGTTCCTCAGTAAAGTCTACGGAGCCAACTGGCCATTAGTGAACAACTTCTCTGTTTTTCCTATCGAAAACAGAAAATAGTAGCTACATTTCATGGTAGGAAGGGGAGCGAACGAACGTACCACATACACTGGCATCCCACTCGACCGAAAAGTCATTTTGCATAATGTTGTTACATAACATTAAGGTAGGTGTAGTTTGTTTTGTTGGATCGAAAACGCAACACACACAGTCTACATCACATATTTATATGTATACGTTACACTGCTGCAAGTATTATGAGTTATCGAGTATGACACAGTGGGCTGTACAGCAGTTCACTTTGTAGCTATCTATTAAGTATGAGTGTGTTGTGTGTGTGTCTGATGAACATTTAATGTATCTGCTCATGGTACCATAATCATCTCTAATACGTTACTCACCTGCGTTAGGGTATATTTGTATACTTTTACTATGGAGAATACTTACGTTAGCATTTCACTCGATGTGTTAGTAAAAATAGTTAAAACGAAAGTGTCTTTGTATTGCTTGGTTCACTCGACTCGCACTCGCACTACAAGGCAGAGAACACGCTCAGCATGCCAGTCAGCACTAAAAGCAAGCGTAAAGAAAATGGCATTGGCTGTATTGTGAACAGTGTATGTATTTCGTATACCCTTGCAATTCCCTTCACAAACGAAACCACAGCACACGACATTCTGAGGAAAGTGTAAGACTTGGAGAGTGAGTGAGTTTGGGGCACGAGGGTGCATTTGGCTCCAAGCACACTACTCACATTCACACTCACTAGCTGCTCTGATTCACACACACATTAGGCTCACGAGTGAAGTGCAAGCAGGACGAAGCCAGCCAACCACTAGCCCAGCCGACGAGAGGATATTTATACTATGCACAAAATTCTATGTAGAAAAGAGAGAGGAAGGGGGAAAGAGTTTGAAAAGAATCGAACGAAAGCAAAACACCTAACAGCATTGAAAATGCAATTCAATACGGACAGCCAGGACAATACAGAACAACCAGAGACGATATATCACTTTTTATATTGGATGCACGACCATATGTCGTCATAGAATTACGACGACATCATCCAACTAATACCAATCACCAATAGGGTATAGAAAAAAGGGAGCAGATCAACAAAATGTTAATGGTGGACCCATAGCTCATTCATTTTCTCTCACTCATTAGTTCTTGTGGCTGCAAATAGCTATTGTGTTTTATTCCACAAAGGTCTTGTCTGCACTTGAGAGTTGTATTCTCCTAATGTCCCTATAAAGTGAGCCTTTCCAGCATGTTAGTCCCAGGGCCCATTGCTAATAGTGGGCAATTGCGTTTTGTGGCTATTTTGATAGAAAAGCAGTGTTGGAATATTGCTGCTGAGTTGATCACGGACTCGCTTCTCTTTCCTAATGTTTACAAATACCGATATAACTGAAAGTCATTCATCTACTTTCAACTAACGAACGCTAAATCAGATTACCACTAATAACGGCAGAGAGTAAATATTCTATTTGCGTATTTAACGTGAACGACCCTTATCATTGCTCATTTCCATTCATTCGTCATGAATACGACTTTGTAATTTCGGGGTGAAGTTACGAGCACATTTCCGCTCAGGTAACGAAAACTTCATGAGCATTTACGGCTTATAACAATAGTTTTCCCTGTACATATATATTTATAGCTCTCTGCATGGCACTTTGTTATAGTTGTTTACAAGCCGCTAATGTAATTCCATTTGGGCATATAACACTGAGGGTGGAGGTATAGCTTTTATGTTACGTAATATTATTACATATAGCAAATGGTGGAAGTGAAGGCACTGAAAATGAAATCACCACGGTCGTAGATTGTTTTGCAATGATGTAACTTCAAGTGCAACCTTTCACCAAACGGCTTTTATTACCACAGTGGAGAATGCGTAGTGACAACGTTTAATCAAATTGAAAAATTAACATCTAAAAGAAAGATTCAATATTTTTTACTGCTCCTGTACAACTGCTAAAAAATAATATCTATATTTAAATTCATTTCTATATTATTAAAAAAGATTAAGATAAATAAATTACATATCGTGTAAGACTTCATTTTTTGAATAGGCTGGTTACAAAGCACTTTTCTGCTTTTAATCAGTAAATTCAGTATGCATGTGAAAACTGTTGTCCATTCTCATTTCATCAGTAATCTTGTAATACACGAGTGACAGGTACCTTACGAGTTTCTTAATTAAGGCAATCAATAGGAGTCGCCTGTCGCTATTACCGTTTACCTGGAGACTTGAGACAGTGTCTCGAGTTTGTAGTTTTGGGTTGCGGTAAGTGGTTGGTCGTGGAGAAAATTTACTCTGTAGAGCAGTCTACTAGCTGTCACAGTCTCTATGTCTCAATCAGGAAATGCTAATTAGTTCTAGTTCTGTGTACTGTAGTACATTTAGTGCAGAATGCATACATATTACATTTACTGTGCAAAAACAAGCGAACATTTTGCCACTTGCACGATCAATACTTAATACATAGTACACAACATGGAAAAGAGGAAAATGAAAAAGTGGGCGTAAGGCGAACACATTAATCGCATTTTATGAGAGTTTATTAGAATGACAGCTTAATTCTCACAGTTACCTCAATTAGAAACTGAGACCGGGCAGACAGCTACATATTATAAAAGGGAACTAAGGTACAGGGAAGGAAATTACAGCTAAAAATTAGACAGAATACGACACACGCTTATTGTTCTGACAAACATTTGCCGAATTGTGGTTGATCAGGTTTGAATAATTAAGCGGATGAAAGCTTTCTGAGTTCAATTACCGCCTTTATTCTTCCAGCTAGCCTCCAGCAATCAATGTCAAGTCAGAACTTGTAAGTACGTGCAGACAAGGCTGTAACATAAGTAATAACCTGGTCACCCAATGTGACACCTAGACTGCCGCCACAAAGCCTGCAGAGACCGGAAGTCCACAGTTTTACGCACTGCAACAACATGCGTTCTTGTTACTTTATTTCCTTTAGCATGAAAGTTGGACACATTTTTCTGGAGTACCTGTCCACTTTTTTTTTTGCTCTGGAGTCAAATCAGAGTGAGTCGAGCAGAGAAACGCCTTCATGCCATGGAATAGAGTAATTCAAATGTCCCTTACCTTTTCATTCACTCTCTCGTTGGCCCCATTTTGCAATTTCATTCCCCAACACAAAAGTGCAAACAACTTTAGAAACTTTTGCCATACTCTTTTGCAAGCTTTCTCAGATACCAGCAGTGAAAGTAGTACTTTTCTGCCAACAGCCTACCAAAGTAATCGTATATAGTAGGTACAGCTAGGTACAATGTACACTATATATAAGTGCTCATAGTAGGTCGTGTTTGTGCAGCACAAGTAAACTTAAGGCGTTTGTCTTTGTCTACTCACTGGCCAATACGTGTGCTTATTGGTGCATTTATTATTTATACACAGCAAGACACGTAGACATGTGAAAAAGAAAAGTAAACAGGATTCTAAATGGCTGATTGATTAGTTTTCATTTGATTGCACTGTAACTAACATGACCAGGTACGAACGCACACGGACACTGCTAAAATATTATCATTGAGAGGGAATTTTGCCGTAGGTGATAGTTACCTATTTGTATCTGCTGTTTGTTCAGAGAAAATAACCGTGCGTGTAACTCTGTGTGGTATATACATATATATATATAGGGAGTCTGTGCCATCGAGTCTACACACTGCAGCCAATGTACTACTCATTGACTTTCATCCAGGACACCGTGTACATGACATGCATATTACGTGCAGTGGTGGTAGTTAGTATAGTTATATACATATATGGTCATATAGATATTGTTGAGAGACCACAGAGAAGTTCCAATGCATAAAATCATATATTGGAATACGTCGAAATGAAATGATACCCCAGAAATGTGTGTGTGGAATAAGTCTTTTTGGTGTAAATCGGATCATAGGGTGCGTTCCTAAGATTACAGTTGATCTATGAAAAAGGATGGAATATCAAATAGGCTGGAACGTTGTATCTGACTGGCGTCCGTCCTCTTTGCGAACAACGGCAAAAGTTGGCTACGAGTTGACGGTAATGTGGCACATTGGCGTTTGAAGGTGTGCGTCTGGAATATAGAAAGCAACTACATTGAAAGTCATAAAATGGATTTGGAGAGCTGCGTCTCCCGCTTCCGTACCATTGCCCTCGCATGCTTTCACTTCAGTGAAGGAACATATAGATCTCAAATGGACCTTATTAGAGCAATCCAACGGCCCCCTACAGAACCTAATGCCACACAATAATGTCTTATACACAGTCGGTTGGGTAAGCCGTAGATAAGAACTTACTATGTATTAAGAAAAGTAGGAAAAAAAATGTGGGGAAACCACCGTATGAACAGGCTGGCTCTCTATAATACTACAGCACTTGCAGTATACATGTGTACGCTAGAGATATTACACATTGTGAAATGTAAAGGAACCGACAGGGAACAAACGGGGGACTCTGAAAAAACTTTTATCCTTTCGTAATGATTTTCTGTCCATTTTTTACTCGTAGAGTTCCTGAAAATCCTATCTAATGCGAATTAGACGAGTAGTGACTTTAGTAGTGAGTAGTGAAAGATACACAGTCTATAAAAAAGGAAGAGCGACAGAAGGCGAGACGAAGCTGTAGCAGTCGAAGAGAAAGAGTGATTCAACCTGACTAGGTAGTTTAGTCGGTCTGGTCTAGCCAGCTGCAAGGATTACAAAGGAAAGGTCCTCCAGAAGAATAAGAGGGAAGTCAAGTCGAGTAGTTCAGCTCACAGTTCTTTGTACAACATATTTGTAGTTAGGTAGCTGACGAACTAAAGTAAGAGTCCAACTTGAGAGAAGCGCCGCTTTCCCTCTCCTACTTTTCTATCTTTCTCTTCTTTCTGTGGTAATAATAATTTTCTTGTCGGTTGCTTGAGTACACGCACTGAATAATCACCACAGTCAGCCTCCACTCGGCTCTTCTGTGTGTCTACCTACGGGGAAAGTGTAGATATCCAACTTCTTCTCCTTCTTCACAGAGAGAGAGAGGCAACAAGAAGGTAACTCAAATATAAATCCAAGCTTTAACTCTTCTCGTCTTCTAGTTGGAAAATTTTCATCCCGTCTCCGACTATCTGCTCTACAATGCAACGTAATGAAACGAAATAAAATAAAATGTCGAGATGAGACGCCGAGTTCCTTGCATTGTGAGCCATAGAGACTGTGAAGTGGAGGGAAAGCCGACGAGAGTATAGCCACTGACTACTATATATATGTATTTACATATGTACTTACTAGAAATAAGTAGGAGAGGAGAGCGAGCACTGTTTTCATCTTTCTCTGTTCGACTGCAATGCCAGTTCCACTTGTATGTAGTAGTGGGAGACTACCTTGGCACGGCTTTATGATTCATGAGCAGAGCTCTTGCGGTCTCGTCTCCTTTCGTTCACAACGCTATATTTCTCTTTAATAAGACGGAAGGACACACACAATAAGACTACCTACCACCGACCTCACCCGTTCCGTTTACTTGGTTATCCATCTGTCTCAAATACAATAATAACTGTGACATGTTATAACAAAAGATTCAAATCTTCTAAATACGAAATGAAAGATGGCTGAGCTATGGCCCATGTGTACCTTATTATACCGTAGTTAAGGAAAATGAAATGACTCTTATGCTCCAGAGTCACACAAAGAAAACGAATACTGCTACACATAAAAGGACCAAGTAAAATTTCCCTAACAATAATTTAAAGCCAAGTGGATTTCCTCTCTAGCGACTAGCTACTCCTATACCTACTTACCTCACATGGGGAGCCCAGAAAGGCACCTTCATTTTTTACACCACCGTACCACCGTCTAGTTGAAGAAATGGCATTTTTCTTTTATCTGAAAGGTTGTTGTAGCTAAATCTAATCTGCAGCTGGCCTGGAATCTGGAACCCGTACATTTGTGTTCCATTGCTTCGGATTCATACATCTGTAAGTAGCGCCAGTCAGAAGTCAGAACTCGTGTACATCTTGTAGTAAAAAAACGTAGAACTTCACGACGATTGTTGGAGAAAGTACTAGTTGTAGTATTGCACTGTGTAGTAAGTTTTGCATTTGTATTCATAGAGCATTCAATATGCTATGCAATATTAAGTTTGCCAAAGAAAATGAGAGAGAGAGTGGGAGAATATGATGAAGAAAATATTCCTTTAAAATGAGATGACTTCTATTTCAATTTAGTTGACTTGTCAACTCTGTGCAAGGGCCAATTTCCTACGCAAATGCACCGCAAAATTGACGGAGCTGTCATCGTCTCCAGAAATGACAAAAACTTGGAGGTAAGGAAAGTCATTCAATCATCTCGCTCTTACTAATGTACTGTAGGTACCTCCTTGGAAATATTTCTAAAATTTATTCCAGTGAAAGATAATCTAGAACAAATCTAAATATAAAACCAGAAAACTTTTTATGAGTTAGTAATTGGAATTCTTAAAAAACAATAACTCATTTTTACAATTTTTTTTTTGAAAAGTGCACGGTCACTTTTTCAACAGAATACGTGAGTCAGAGGTTCCTGATCAGATTCGACGAGTTCAATATGGAATGTGGAGATCGACTGTAAGTAATACAAACCATTTTAATTAAAAATATAGATAAAGTGCGGTTAAATAGAAATAAGTCTCATATTTCATGTGTGCTAATCTGAATTGATTTGTAGGTACATCTATGACTCTGCAAACGCCATTGGAAATCATAGGGTGAGTTTTTCCATTCTGCTCGTCAAACTTACGTAACATTATGCATGTACATAGTAGTCATAGGAGAAAGTAAGCAAAGTGTCTATCTGCAGTAGGCTGCTTCTTTCCATGCTTTGTCTGTGTGTCTCTTTGTGAGAGACATTCAGTGGCTCTCCCCTCGCTCACCAGCCAACCCAAGTCAATGTAGTCAACTCTTGTTGGAAGCGGCGAAGCGATGGTGCGATCGTATTGTGAGAAGCATGAGGAATCAAATCAATGCATAAATAGAAACTTTTCATATCTTTCGTACGAGGATTTCCTCTTCTCTCTCACACCTCTCATCCTATATATCATTCATGTGATGTAGCCCCATTGTATCTGCATAGCAGAGTATCTCCTTTTCTCATTTCTTATTCATAAGCGTTTTTCGAACATTCACTCTCTGTCTCTGTCTCTCTATCTCCGTGTGTGTGTGTGGGTGTGTGTGCAAGTCTGATGCAGTAGCTAAAGACACATAGTTTCTCCACACTTTTGCTCATGCAGAGAGATACGATGTGCAGAAGAGAGAGATAGAGAGACAGCACCCAATATTTTACTAAGTTCTATTTTGATGTACACCATGAACATGATATCGAAAATGCCAGAATACTTATACAAAGCATTCATATTTAAACGACAGTGGGTCGTCTCTCTCTTTCTCTTGCTTGATAAAAAATAAATTGTCATTTTCAGAATTCCTATGGCTGTCACGAGAAAAGTTCAAAAATCATATCTGATGGAACAATTCTTCTTACTGAAGAACTCCATTTTTATTGCTTATGCTTCCGAGAAAAATATGTGCACACAGAGATGGTAACAATAAGTTCACACGATGACGTTAGGACGTCAGGTAGATATTATTCTGTGCATACAATGTATGATACAATATAAAATATGTATTACATTTGTATTATAAACATAGGAATTATTTATACACGAGCGGGTTAGTCTGAACGAGCACTTTCACAAGTACAAGCAGGCCTTTAATCCATTTGATTATTCTGTGCCTTGTAATTCTCATTGAAATTCAGCCAACAATGCGCTCAAGGTAAAAGCAATATTCTTGTGCTATGTTGGGATGCCATAACGGATACGTAAATGTATTTACGTAGAAAGAGATTGACAGGCAGCTAGTGGATGTTCTCATGTGAGAAGTGCGTACAGATAAGATACACACACATAACGTGAACAAAGCGGAGAGTATTGTATAGGACGATATGTTGTAAATGTTGATACATGAATGTATTGCAGGCGGAACTCACATGTCGCTATCTAAGTCCAGAGAATATTGGATCGATTCGGACGCGCGGCCATTACGTCACCCTTAAGTTTGTTGCCGACGGATGGGGAACTGACTCTCATCGATTCAAGATGATCATCACGGCGTTCAAAGATCCAGGTGAATACTGTTCAATATTTCCAATACATATATAGTATACAGTATATACATACTGTACTACCTGTAACTGTTCTTGTGTAAAAATCTATAATCTGTTTGCATATTAAACTCAACAGTGCAACTCATACGTATGTACATAACTGAATACGATACGGATTCTTTCACACAGGCCATTGTACTGTATTGTTTGCACTGTACTTTTCAATTCCAGTCTATTTACTGTATATATCCATACACAACTATATATGTATGCTATATGGTGCTAGTATACATATTGACAGAGTACAGGAAAAATATCTCGCATTGCTCAAGCTTCAGTAGCCTGCGTTCTGTCAGCTCCACCGCTCTTCTATTATGGTGTTTAGGTCTTATTCAATCCACATAAGTAGTCCCATAAGAGGATCTCTCTCTCCTCCAACAACAAACTAGTGAAAGACTCTCGAGTGACTGACAAAATTGCAACTTTCACCTCCAACACCATTAAGAGACATTCCCACACCCACTATCTCTCTCCATTTGCTCCACTGTTGTATTTATCTGTTTTCTGACATGTATGTGCGACCACCTCCACAGCCTTACTGCAATCCACTAGTTAGTTCTGTTCTGTGTGTGACTCATTTGTATGTGCAGTAGACAGGAATGGAGTTTTTAGAAGAACAGCCGCCACCTAAAACACTAACAGGAAGTGAGATGAAAAGGTGGGTTGTATAGTATAAGGTTTACTAACCCCGAGACAAGACAATGCCGTCTAAAAGTCAATTCAATAAGCATATCTGTAGAGAAGCGTGGTGGTGGCGATGGGAGCGGAGTAGTGGATAGGAAACCACAGCTAAGTACGTGGAATCGTACGCTTCTTATTCTTCTGGGTCCATCCTTCCTGCCTTCTTTGCTTATTTAAGTGTGTTCTATGTTCCGCAACTTCCCCTAGCTCTTACAACTTTCTCTCTCATCTCCACTGCACTCATCCCTGCTCTCTCCTACGTACAAGACTAACAATAAGAGAGAGAGAGAGTAAGTACGGAAATGGTAGAAGAAATGCATTCCATTCTTTTCCTTTCTCTCTGTTGAACATACAATACTTGTACAATAGTACGTGGCTACTTTACTTACCTACCACTGTCTGTGTTGTTCTTATGGTCTGCCTTTGTGTTCAGCATTTATCTACTAGAGCAGTACTGAGGCTTGTCGACCACCATGTTCTCTATTGTACGAACTGTATTTCTTCGTGTCTAAATTTAGCGCTCACTTCCTTCCTCCTTTTTTGCTCGAAGCAGACGGAATTCTTCGTACAAGTGAAAAGAGGATGTGGAATTAAAAATTAAACATCTGGAATCCCCTTTCTCGTTAATTCATTTTCGTCTCACCACACTGTAGCAATATTTAATGTACGGCTTGATTGCTAGTAGAACGGTCGTGTGTGTCTATTTGTGTGTGTAGTGTGTACACAACGTTGAATGTACTCAGTTATCACTTAGGGAGTAGTCGCATGTTTGTAGCAGCAGTGCAGCAGCGATAGTGTTACATTAGGTACATATAGCGATACTGTGAGTTAAGTGGTCATTCCTTTTGTTTTCTGTTGGAGGAGGGGAATGGAAAACTCTTTTGTGTATGTGTGTTCATTTTATTTCATATTTTAGTTGAAAGCGCTTTGTACTGCTTTCACCTTTTATATACTAACAAAGCAAAAGAATGTAAATGGAGTACACGAACTTAAGCTTTCTTTTTAGTAGATATTAAGAGTGCACCGTAATGAGGGGGAATAAATGCTTACTGCACTTAAGTTAAGTAAGCTACGGATTATGGAAGAAAGAGGAGCGGGGATAAAATATGAGGTGAAAATGAGAATGGATGCACGATGAAAGAAGAAACTCATTAGTGTCAGGTTGGAATCATCAAATGAACAATATTCTTCCAAGTTTTTGAGTGAAGTCTTTCTCCTTGCTGCATACATAAGCATGAAGATTCATCATAAAAGGGAGCTAAAGCTTCAGCTCCTTGTTCTACTTACTTCGCTTTCCCTTGTCGTCGCTCTCTCTCTCTCTCTCTCTCTCTGTGAAGTTGGCTCTGACAAGAGAACGTCTACTTAACTTTGCAGATAAGTACAAATATATGTGAAGAAGGTCTTTGTAGTTGGGCAACCGTGTTCTGAACTGATACAGAGAGAAAGTCAGAGGGAAGAGTAAGAATGCTAAAGCGAGAAATGACATGACAAGGGTGGGCATTGGATTGCTCAGCATTTACCTTGTACACGTAATTCCGTATTACTATAGTATGGTAAAATGTGCTTGGCACGAACAGACAGTAAAGTTACACTCACTTTATAACGTGTGACAAGGCTGCACAGTTATATATGCTAAAGAGATTGAGTAGGGGTTCGTGTGAGGCGGTGAAAGAAAAGTTGATGATGGAAAGACAAGTTGGGAGGTGCGTTGAGGTTAAATGTCTAGTAAGAGATCTTATGAAGAGAGCCAGGCCAGACCAGGCCACAGAGCGGCCATTGTTGTTTGTGCTTCAGTTTCCTGTGTCTGCCTCTCTCTCTCTGAACCATCCAAAGATCCATGGAGCACCAAAAAGATCTATATGTATGCATATAGTGAATATAAAGGGGAAGTGAATGAAAGTGGGCAAATGATGTTCTTCAGAGAGACGAGCTTATGCATTTATTAGTAGTCGCTGAACACTTACCTACCAACACTTATGTGCGAATACATTAAGCAGGAAGATGACTTTGGCGCTCTAGACGAGAACAAGGAAATGAATATTGTGAAAACGATGGAGATATAAGTTATACCCTGTAAACTATTTTATATCTATAAACGTTTTTGCAATATATAGTTTATAATCGTTATAAAATCCCCTACACAAAAGAGTTGATACAAAAACAGAAAAATAAAATACAATCACTGTCATTTACTTTGCTTTAAAAGTTGCTTTAATACTTCAATACGTAGTTGAAATTAATTGGTGCAAAGCTCCTCTTGTTGTTCCAATGAAGACTTTGATTCTATTAAAACTCCCTTTGTTCAAATTTATTTCGTGGTGAGACCCTAGAATGTCTTTTGATGGCGGACAATATTATAAATTTAACTCAAGTTTCAAATACAAACCAATCAAAATTTTATTTAATTATCAATTTCCTTTGATTTTCCAATTTAGTTTTGCTTGGAAATATTTATTATTATTTCTGGCGTATATAGATGATAGAAGGAAAATATGAGAGCAATAAATAGGCGCCACATTGCACGACATTATAATTTTATTTGTCAAGGATCCACAGAATATCGGAAATCAGCTGTTCACAGGGACGATGGCACGTAAAGCCTGAGTGAATCTTCTCAAGTATTGATAACGTTAATAATATTCCTGGATGTAAAAGATATATTTTTGGCAGCTTCTCGTGATTCGGTCGTGTGCATTTCTTCTCAGCATTTTCACCGTAGTCACGCAAATAACAGTCACAAGACTGAAAGCCAGTCACCAGGATATCCTTTTATGGTTGATGGATGCACACTTACATAATACTATATTCGCAATGATAGTCACACTTGAGAACTCAGCTGGGAATGAAATGGGTAAACGAGGCAAAGGCCTTCGCTTTACATTTCTTCTCTTTTTCCACATCTCACATCACTTTCAAAAGTCTACAATTCAGTTGTGTGTGAGTCACACAGACACATCTCAGGATATAGAATAAGAATAGAGCATCTATGTACATACACTCTAAGTACACGGAGCATCAGCAGGAGGAGGAGGATATAGAATGGTGTACGTTCTGAAAACCAACAATGTGAAGTGAAATGTAATAGTAAGAAAGCAGGAAAATGGATGAACATTTGCACACTCTCGAGTTTCATTCTTTTATTTGAATTTCTAGCTCAAGGATGCCGAGATGCCTTTTTCTGCGGGCAGGATAATATGTGCATCTCCAATCGTCTATTATGCGATCAAGTTCATAACTGCGAGGATAAAACCGACGAACTTCGGGCTGCCAACTGTACCAGTAAGTTCTCTTTCTGTCTGTCTTCTCTGCAATCTTATTACCTGTCATGTCACTTATCTTTCTTATATATACGCTATCCTATCTCTACTTCTCTTATTCATACATTACACTATTTTACATGACTATGAATTCATTGTGTGTGGCAACCGTTCACTCTCTGTCTTTGCAATTTGAGGGCTAGGGCGTAACTTGCCGTCCGTTCACTCCTTTTCCAGCTCTTCCTCTCTCACTCACTCTCTCGCATTCTCTCGAATACATTATTGCAAGCAAATCTTGCATCCCTTCAAGAATATTCGAATATTCTAGAAAGTCCAAATAGTTCATATTTACATTTAGGGTTGCTCTTTCAATTTCACATTCTATCGCAGCAGCAGCAACCCCATTGCGAATCCGCATTTATAGACGTTCAATTTTTTTTTGCTTTATCGCTCAACACCATGTTCATTCAGTTACTGTACTTCCAAGTGCTTTCAGCTTGTGTACACTTGACACAGAGCCGAGCTTACAGAGAAAGGTACAACTTTCATCAACTTCAGCAACCGAACTTATATCTCTGAGTGTGTAGTCAATGTAGTTTGTGAATGTGAAAAGTGAAAGAGCCTCGAGGAATTTATCGTCGAACCATTGTGACGTGATGTAAATCTGCACACTTTAAAGAAACTTGACAAAACCCTTAAATTACACGTTCTTAGAGCACAGTGTCTCCTAATAATGACGACAGATACGGAGATAGGGCACACGTGGAAGATGATAACATGGAGAAATAAATCCGAGACTTTAGAACTACCACAGAGCGTCTGTAGAAGAGGGCAAAAGGAAACCATTTGATTCTATGATCCAATCCATCTGCTACCAACCACTGAACGCAGTATTTCCGCAAAGAAGTAAACTCACTTCTTCGTCTCAATTGCCAATCGAGCAATTTGAGTTGAAAGTTTAAAAAATCGACCGCAATTGATCGATATTTATTTCTCGGCAGAAACTCTTTGGAGAAATACATGACATGCATGCATATGTCTGTTCTCCCTTACTTTACATTACATTAGATACACAGCCAGAGTACATATCGTTCTTTCACTCTGGAGAAAGTTAGACAGAGAAGACCGTATTCCCGTAAGCATGTAATGAATCGTACGGTCTGGGCTCTGCTCAGCAGTCTCGTCAAGACGCTCGCACACACACATTTTATACACGTACTACAAGGTACTAAGAGAGCCCCTGGTAGTAGCGAGACAGTGCCCATGAATGGCTCCCGTACGCAGCTAATATCTAGTAAAGACGTAGTAAGTATATTTCCTTGCTTTCTCCCATTTTAGTGTAAACTATTGGCAGCATTACTTAGTGAATGTTTTCGAGAGAGAGAGAGAAAGAGAGAGAGAGAGAGAGGAAGCTCACGGAAGGAAACAAGTCAGCCAATGCAATCTAATCTACTCACATCACTCTGAGCGCAAACTAAACTAAAATGAACGAATAAAGAAAGGCTCGAAAGCAAAGTCGACAAGTTTTCAACTTTGCAAAGTTTGAGAGTGCGGAGCCCATTTCACCCATGGGTCATTTATTCTGGACATGAAGGTAATTTCATCCTCGACCTATTCACCTCGGACTCAACTCTCCGGCTCGTCATTATCAATGGCCTCATAGTGATATCTCTCGTGATAGTCATTCTGTGCATCTGTTTCTGTCAGCGTAGAAGACGCGCCGCGTCCCGCTCTCCTGATATTAATAATCATTCAAGTAAGCAGACCTCATTATTACTACTCCAACATGTAGACACTCGTTCTCATATAAAAATCTTACCATAATTATATACTTACTATCTGAGTACAGTGGTCATAATCGTGGCATGTTTCTAAGTTTAAATGGTAGCAGCAGTGCGTCCTAGTATTTCTAATGCTATTAGTTAATAGAAGAAGTAGCGGTAATAGCGATAGTACCAAGAGCAATCTCTACAGTATTACTACTATGGCTCTCACAGAGATACTTTTACTACTACTTATGTATTCTCATGCGACTGCAGCTCTACACTCGGCACAGTACATTTTTGATAGCACGACGACGTTGACGACTATATCCTATAAGGACTTTCTCTTGCCGATCCTTTTCTTATATTAGTAGTATGGTATTCTCTCGTACATTAAATGGACCATCTCCTCCATCCCAATTTTCGTGCAAACACCCAACAATTCAGAGACGAGCAGTGACTTGAGTGATGCTTCTATTTTTCACATTTGACCGCCTTTCTACAGCCTTTTAATACCAATCTGCCTTTGGAGGATCATTGAGGCAAAAATCTGACAACTATTTTACTCACGCAAACGACTCTTTGAACATCAATAAAGATCACGAATGTGACCCCTTTTATAAATGACATTGTCAACTTTGGACGAAGCTTTGGTGTGGAGAAAGGAGACTGGATGCGAATGCAGATGAATTGACGGAGACGGTGAAGCAAAGAGAAAAGCCACGTGCTGCTTTCTCTAATGTACTGTGCCTGCCTACTGCAGTGCTGTGTCTGGTTACTTTTTGTATGTCTGTTGGAGTGGGTGGTAGTCTTTTCAAAATGTGCTATCTTCGTTGCTGCTGTTAGATTTGTTAAAAGGGAGTTTAAGGTGATACATGACTTTTACATGGTACGATGTTTGTGCACACACAGAGAATCAAAACGAAGCGTCCGGCTCGAATGGAGCTGGCACGATGATAACGTTGACTGACAAGTCGGGTATTCATAGTTTACACCCACAATCTACCCTAGAAAGTATTCATCACAAGTCGGGAAACTTGCATCTCCCTGCGGAAAGCCAAGGTACGCAGATTTTTCCTTTTTAGTAGAATAGTGTTTCTGTGTTTATGTGCGGGTGGTGAAGGTCTGTGTGACATCAAACATGACAGGTCCCATGTGTGTGAAATGCATGCAATTGTGAAAAGCTTCAAGTTTTAAAATTTAGTTAAAATTTTTATTTCGAATAACAAAATATTGAAGTTACAATACAATTAATTGTTAGTAAATATGTGAAACAATCAACACTAAAAATCATATTCAGTTTCATAAATCGTATTTCGACCCCTTGAATTCGAGTTAAATTACATTTCTCTATTGGCTTCCCCATTCTTAAAAAAACTTTTTTTTAAACAAAAACTAATAAAATTCGAATTTATTCGATCATAGCAAGCTTTTTTGAAAACAGCATCTTTTCGTAAATAATGCGTAGTGTGTGTGTGTACTACACTAAACTTGTATTTGTATATTCGTGTTTCTCACTATGTTACAGGGTACACCACGACACAACTTCGCCTTCGCCGATGTTTCATGGGAAATTAATTCCACCAAGGCATGGAACTGCTACGTAAGTTATCTTTGCAAATTTTCTGTCTCTTTCTACCTTTAGCTGTGTTCAGAGTACTCGTTGCACGCATATAATGCATACCTACCAGATGGGCATTGCAAGGGAAAGCAGAACATAGAGAAAATAGTAGGTATGATATTTTAGAAAAGTATTTATACTATTAGGAACATGCTATGTGCAATATATTACTTAATATGACATTAAAAGCTTAGGCAAGCACAGCATCAAGTCTAGAAGTGTTCGTAATTCGATGTGGCATAGCATGTTTGAAAGCAATCCTAGTCACAGAGGTAAGTAGGGGTAGTTAGAACTAATATGTATTGGAAGGAGCAAATTCCGGGTTGGCGCTGCCAGAATCGCAAATATTACATATTAGGAGAAAGTTTGCAGGGTTTAGGTGGTGGCTCTGTTAAGCCGATATAAGCGTACGCTTTTATTAAATATTCTTGCTTGACTTCTCAGGTTTTGTCGTCGTCCTTATCATCTGAGACTACTTGTGAGTCGAAAGCAATAGAAAAGAAATCACATGGGCAACAGGCTTTACGATGTATTAGTCGACAGAGAAAGGAAAAAAAGATCCCCATTCATTTGACTCGTTTGTATTAGTAGCTTCCCATCGAGCTGCTTGTTTGCTAAGGTAGTAGGCCTAGTTTCATTGAATTCGCATTTGGTTACAAGTCCCTTTCGTTTGTTTAGCCCCATCTTTAGCTGAAACTAGATAAAAACATCAAACTTATTGATTCTTTGCTACTTTCTTTATGTAATTGTATTGAGCAGACCTTTTCAGTCGTATCGTAAGTACACAGTAATGTTCATAACAAAGTAGCACAAGAAATAAATTTCAAAGCAGTTGTTATTGTTATTTTTCCTTTTGAAGTGTCTCATACGCAGGACCAAAACCCATTCTATATGCGAATATATGCACATTTCGTGTCCTAAGGGTGATATTCAAATAAATTTATTGTTAGTGAAAAGGCAAATGTAATGCAGTAGAGGGAAGTGAAGGGTTACGAAGTAAAAAAGAATCTCCATGTACAGAGTGAGCCAGAGAGAGAGAGACTACTAGAGCAACTATTGAGAAAATATCGCCAGACTCAATAGACGTAATTTTTCTTTGTGGTAAATAACAGTGACGTATCGCCTAGTCAAAAAGAAGAATGGTTTGTGTGAAATTCTTATGGTCGCCATCCTCGTCGTCTATGGTCTCGTGTTTCTCCTCTGTCGTCATCAACAACAACTACTACTACTACAACTACCAGATACACTGTACAACAACAACAACGAAGAGAACTACATACTTTCAGCTGGCAAACATACATCCTACATTAGAGACAGCCATGAACACCCGGCGAGAGTCAAGTCAATCCACTCAGCCGCTATTTGTAGCAAAAAGAGAGAAAGAAGAAATCCACACACAGGCAAAACAAACAAAACAACACACAGAAGAGCGTAACCAAATAGAAAAAGACGAATCAGGCCATTATCCATGTCATCAGCTAGCAAATGACCAGTTATTTTTTCGGCTGCTGCTGTTGGTGCATGCTGTTACATCCATCTAGAGAACAGAGAACGAGAAGAAATTCACCAGAGTTGTTTCATGGGGACTTGGCTCAAGTGAACGGTGTTGATGGTTCCAGTCACAGCTGAACGAAGGAAACTGCACAGAAAGCCCAGAATCATCAACACTCGTGTCATGTCAAAAGTTACCAAGGTGTTTGTTTCTGTTTGTTGGCCAGGTTTTGTCCCATGAAACTCTCTGTGCATTAAATCACATTACGTAGGAAGAACATACGTTAAACCAAATAAAATCAAGGCAACGCTAGAGGCCAGCCAGTAGCACACACACACACACACAGATACGACGGAGCCGAATTGAGTGGAAGTGGATCTCTCCTGTATGACTTAAAGTGGAAATATGGGACGGGCACCGCAGGGAGAGATTAGCAAAACTTTGTTGACCAGACTGCTTTCTTGTACCCAAGCAGTCTGCCTTGTTAACTATGTAACTTTAACTTTTAGGTAACTTAATACATAAGTTCTCCACCTCCCCCCCCCCCTACAGAAAAAAAATCCCACAAAAATGTAATAGCTACTATACTAATGCTTATACTACACAGCTATAAAAAACGAAACTCGCTCACCTCAACGCAGGTGAAACAAGTGAAATCACATGAAATGTATGAACTGAATTATAAATATCCCAAGGAAAAAGAGTAATGTGTATTTAGTACTACATGTAACTCACTTTACTTGTTCAAGCCTTAAGAGACAGTACGTATATCCTCATATGTAATGTAAGTAAATAAGTTCTTATTTTGAACAAGTTCTGTCTGATCCCTTTAAAGATTCTCTTTCACAAGAACTACAAACTGAGAGAGAGAGAGAGAAAGTGAGAAAGAGATACTTTCCAGTAAATGGTGATTTGAGTTATCTGTTTGTACTGGGGAAAGTTTTCCTACAAATAGAAAACCTATGTTAGGTACTAAACAACACTGCACTAGAGTATAAAATTAAGTTACTTGTAATTGAAAATGTATACATCATCATCGTTGCTTTCAAGTTTCAAGTATTGTATTCTGTAATTTAATAGCCTAGTTGCACAACAGAACTAACTTCATTTCCTCAAGTACCCCATTGAATTTCTATTAGGTCTAACTACAGATAAGCGTGTAGGTACATGTTCTTGTCATGTTTTCTACAATATTTAGTTCTAAATTATTTGAAGGGGCACAGTGCAAACTTTTAAAATAAATAGCATTACAAGACATCAAAGAGATTGTCTCTATGTAAAGACGAGAGGAAATTTCCTTGCCAAAGTTTAGCATCAAGTCATCGAAATGGTCGTCTCCGTTTCATCGGAATACAGACACTCCAAGCATAAAGAAGGCAAAAGTAACAAACTGCATAACGAGACACGAGAAATAACTCTGTAGTTCCGCTCCATTGTAGACAATTTCGTATATTCTACACTGTTCATATAAAGACACGTATTTATATTACTGAAAACTTAACTCTGTCACAGAGCAGCAACTGTAAACTGAAAATCAGTCGAGTTTTACTCTGTTGTTCAGATTCAGACCTGATTTCAACTTGACTAACTGTTATTATTTCCTTGAAATTTTCTTTTTCTTTCATCATGACTTCAATTTTAGACTATTTGAAGTTGGAGTATCTCTGCAGAGAAAGTATTAAGTAAAAAAAAACCAAAGGAGCTTTCTGTGTACAGCACCAGTCAATATAGGAACAACTCTCTCCAGTGTAGTTTAAATACTGCAGTTTTAGTAGTGAACAACAAAAGCTTCATTTCTTCAATTGGAAAGGAACAAATACAAATAGGACGTAATACGATACTTCTGTTGGTACATACAATGCAAAACTTTCCATCTCCATTTATGCACGGTCATAAAGAGAGAGACAATAGAATAAAATAACTTTGCTACGTTCTACTTGTCTATATGCGAGCAAAGTAAGTGAAAAAGTTAAGTCAGATTGAAAAAAAAGGATGTAAAGGACAGGCGTGTACAGACAAATCCAGAGAAAAGAAAGAACACAGATACTACACACTCTACTGGTCTCATAAATAATATAGATCTCCGATTTCTTTTCTATTGTAGTTGGGAGAAGAGAAGAGAAAGCTCTATCTCTTTCTCTCTCCACTTTACAACTACAGACTCTCTGTCTGGCTCTGTGTGTACTACTTTGTTGAACTCTTGACTGAATATTTCTTCTCTTGTGGAACTCTCTGAGAAGTATTTTATTGTGAACAGACAGAGAAACAGTTTTCTCTATGTAGGTACACACACACCACCCAGTAAGTACACTGAACAAGTAGACCAGATGAAGAACTAGAAAGAGGAAGGTTGAGGTTAGCGTTCAGATTTTGAGTGGCTCTAACCAACCTTAGCCCAGTCTAACAGACAGCACTCAATGCCAAACTAACAAAGAAATGCCTCAATGCCTAAGCAGAACAAGAACAGAACAGTTTTTACTTTGATGAAGAAATCATAATTTCCTCAGCTTTCTTTTCAACACAATCAATCCCATCACACATTAATTCCTAATTCTAATTACTTTCCCCCGATCTCTTATTTTGTATATCCCAGCCCAGTAGCATTGTTTCCCACGAATGCCTACAACTGTCAGCAAAATATTACAAACTTTTGTGTTAAATTAATTCCCACAAATCTATACTACTTACTATTGTGTAAGTAGAGTTAGCCACCTTCTGTCTGTTCTGATTGGTAAAACTTTGTGAGCCATTGTATTGTGTCTGTACCATTATTATTATCGCCGCAACCATCAATTGACTGACTGCAACACAGAATCTACGAATTAAGTACAGGATCCTGGCTAAGCACCGGCTATGACATTATAGTAATAAATGTAGCATTACAAATTGTTCTGTGAGAAAGATTACATGCCGGGCTTTAACGTTTCATTAGTGCCATCGTTCTTGTGACAGAGAGGGAGAACTTGTCGTCAGGCCCCATTTTATCCATATTAACGTGTGCCCCTTGCATTTCTCTATTTATTACCTAATTATAGAGTAATATAGTGGAGGGGAGCATTCACGCACAATCTCTATTGCATACTGGATCCTTGACACTTTTCCAGTAGCCCTTTATACAGTAAAAGCATTTAATACTGTTCACTAGACTTTACACAGATATTTTCATGCTGGTGAAAATACCGGTCGTTTGCATTTGTGGTTGCTAAAGATAAGAGCATTTCCATAATAACCGGCTTGACAAATGACGTGAAGGGCAGAGTTTTCATATATTTATCGTATTACTAATGCTCTTAATACGGTAAGCTGGTGAACTCGAGTTATTCAGTCGTCTATACTCAGACTCAACTTTCAATATACAGAAACGTATCTATTTGACGTGTTAAAATAATCCACTTGTCATTCGGAACATACAGAAATGTACTTTTGAGGGGATGTACATATGTGAAAGCACTCTTGGAATACTTTTGGGTTGAGTAAGCCTGATTCATGACTATGACTGCATACACTAAATAGTACTGATTGTATTGCAATAATTACTCTAAATAAGATGAAAGTATATTTTTGCGAAACATTAACATTGATCCGTAAGAAAAGAAACGTTTCCATTTTGCATTTCAATATCTAAACACTGAAATGCGTTCCATTGTGTGTATGTATGTATGTTTTTCAATGAGTCAACTGCGGATTATTTTAGTGCGGACCAATAGTCCAGTCCACGTTAAATTTATATTTCGTTGAAGTTAGTTCTGTTGCAACAACGATTTTATTTTGATGTTACTTTAAAAGGATTATTTGTATTCATTACATAGAACGCTCGTATTACTTTAAGTGCATAATTAAAGAGTCACATAGGTACGTTTGCTAATGTGAGAGACCTCGATTAATAATAATATTCTAATATACACCCTACAATTAGTTTTACTAATGGAAAATTCTTAATTTAGTACTCGTACATATTTGTATGCATAATTTAAATATTGATATGACACTAGTTAAATAGTAAGTAGTTACTCATTGGTATACGTGTATGTATAATTAAATTTCCAAGTGAGCCAAGAACAAGAATAGAGAATAATTATTACTACACGTAAATACAATTATGTATGTAGGACTACTGCGAACGTACTAGGACGAGTTTCATGGAAAGAAAATACATGATGAGCTACTAATTAAGCCTTTCTATGTAATTGTTAGTGAGGTTTGAGTGCTTAAGTCTGTGGGCATTAAATTGTCCAGGGGAGTTGGTTGAGTATCCTGTAGCTTTATGTGTACGATAGCCATGGAACTTGTGCTAACAATAAGCTACCAAAGTATGTGTCTAACAATAAGCTGATTAATCTTCATGTAATAATAATCTCTTTCTTCTCTCCAATTACTCATCATAATACCGTATATTCTATGTATGCTGAGTCTGTGTCACAGCGAATTACTACGATGATATTTCTATTGCTAGTTGTACATGTGTACTACCATATAATTTATGTACGTGTACGTATCAACTAACCATATTTATAGTCTTGTGCTCTGTCTGTCGAATATTTGTAACATTTCAATGTATGCAGTCTAAATATTTAATGAACATACCAAAAGAGTGAAACAAGGACGTTTCGTCTACTATAATATACAGTCTACTTAAAGTGAATAGTTACCTAAAACCAAATGGAAATGCATAAACAGTAAATAGACTAACTGAATTGTATTATTTGTATTTATTGCTAACGTGAATGGCTGTAAGTCAAATTATGCGCATATACAGTACTTGTGTACATAAGTATGTATGCATGTAGCATGGAAAACTGTTCCCAGTGTCTGTATATAAATTATGAATGATAATTCTAGGAATTTCCTGCCATAGTAGCAGTCACTAGCAGTTAACAACTATACACACATATTATACTCGTATACTATTATACGATGCAACAAATCGTGCTTGCGCTTTCTGCGACAAATATCTAATAATATGGAAAATGTGGATAGGCGGACTGAGTGTAGGGCTGGTGTTGTAATAATGCTGGTGCAAGGATTGCAACAGCTATTTCATAATGAAAAAGTCAGTTGCCATTCGGCCAGTCGTTTGTTACCAAGATGATATACTGTGTTGTTGTTTCGTGTAGCAGTAGTAAGTAGTCGTTAGGAAAGCACAGGAAACATGTCGTTTAGTATTGAGGGCTGAATGTGAAAATGTGTTCTAACTCTGCAATCGTCTAATTAGCGAGAGAGTTGCAGACAGTTCTTCTCTGGCTAATGTACATAAAACTGTGCATGTGCTGTATGATTAAGCTATACAAGTAGATTAAT
This sequence comes from Plutomurus gul, assembly GCA_019776185.1. Taxonomy (NCBI): domain Eukaryota; kingdom Metazoa; phylum Arthropoda; class Collembola; order Entomobryomorpha; family Tomoceridae; genus Plutomurus; species Plutomurus gul. The sequence goes on along the minus strand of JABASC010000008.1, from coordinate 69,771 downwards.
TGTTGAAAGAATTCCTATTGATACGTTGATAGTGTCCTATTACTTGTATACGGGCAGAGAATATCTAAACTCTAGCCTGGCAATGTTGAATAGGTACATAGAAGATTGCGAAAAGGGTAAAATTCGCTTTGATTTGGGAAAATGAATATTAGCTTGTTATTGTTATTATAATTTACAATGCTACCATTATTGCAGGGAGAGGCATGTTACATGCATAATGGTATCTAGTGTTAAAGTAAGCAATTCTATAATAGCTCAGGACTAGCTCATGGTATATATAATGTACTATGCTGAAGAAACTTTTCGTGCATTAGACTTTTGGATTGCATCTGCCGTCTATAGAAAGAAAGTTAGGCCCTGAACTGTGGGCATGGTACTGTATAGTACTTTTAAGGTCCATGTTTGCAGTTCCAGACATAAAGTAATACATAAGGAATGAAAAAAAAACGTAAAAGTTGAATGTACTACGAAACCTTCTGCTAATAATTCATTTACGTACTCATATCTTGACAAACGGTGGAATTTTTTTCATCATCAATATCAATTTCCTATACATATTTCTGTAATATTCGATCTCGAATTTATATTCATGTAAATCATATCTAACATATAGCCCGACAATACATAACACACTAACTAATACTATAACATAGTCCACATAAGGTTAACCACTATAAATGTCCTAACACGAAATGAACTCTGGGTGGGAAGACTTCCTTCGGGTGCTCATGATTAACCATTTGAATGGAACTAATGGCCGACTTACTTATCTTATACATACATCGTATCTCATTTATCTACAGGCAGGTGATTTTTTCTTCAAAAGTTTCTTTACCTGCTTAGAATTTGCACACGGTAGGCAGAGCAATGTGACATAATCAATTCGTAGGTACATGATTGGACTTTCTTTCGTCAATTCTAACGCTCACATTCATTTCACAACGTTTATCGCAGAAATCGCTCCTATTTTCCTTGTAACTTGGATTTCTCTGTAACCCATGGAATATTTTCACAACGTATTTCTATTTATTATTAGAAAAGCGATGTTAGCAGACTACCTTACGATTAAAACCTTGATGCAGCAATAATATCAATTGTATGTACCTCACTGTTCTACTATTACTAATTATTGCTACACGAGCAGTAGTATACATTACTATACATACATATAATGATTATACCAATAAAGAAATCAGTATAATAGTGCATATCGATAGTTTACCTGCCGTAATGATTGTATTCGTTACCTCATTAAAATATAAGTATAGAAGAACAATCTTACACAATAGTCGGTACTCTACTACAACAGATACTACAGCTAGCTAGATACTTATAATTATTTTATACGTGTACTATGTACTACTATGCTATGTAACAACCTTATCTACCTAAATATAAACGTCAGCTCTGCTGCTGCAATGATGGAAATCTTCATTCTTCCGAAATACCGGTAATAACTTAGTAAACTGGAAACGTCGACAATGAATAGTAAATTTGTATAAAGTGACTCCGTATAAAGTAATATGATATTGCTAATAGTAGTAGCTAGCACTGATCAGTAGTGTAATGTATACACTAATACATTTAATTACAGCAAATTGGCCTTTAGCCAGTTTTTAACTTAAACCTAATGTTTGCAAACACAAGGCCAACAGAAATTTTCTAATCTACCACTTTGTAATACATAATAAATATGTATGTATTTACGTATAGATTTTCATTTCATACAATTCTATCATTATTATAGCCATTCTATCTTTGTTTAATGAATAAATTATTACCACCTTTTGTAAACAAAATCATTAGATAATTGTCATTTCATGAGGGAAATTGTAGCCTTTGCAATGAATCAATATATTTATTCCGATTCCATTTAATAAACGAAGGAAATGAAAAATTTTCAAGTTCATTTGTTGTAGTAAAATGTATTGAGTTACTAAATAGTAGAAGGGTAGCGGACATGCGAACGCTGAATACATAATAATATTTGTGGTGACAAGATGCACTAAATAAAGAAAAAAAAGTCTTTGAATTTCGATTGTTTGCTGCAAGTTTTTGTAGGTACCTTTAAACGTTACCTTTACGTTTTTATCTGCGAATGCTCTAAAATCAATACTCTTTTTAGATTGATGCATTCGTGAACTAGGCTGTTGCACTCTAGATTATGGAAAATAGCACACTTTTCAAATCATCATCTATTTCTCAAACGTTTCCATTCTGTTTACTGTTAGTGTGCAGTGAATTGTACGAATAATGTCAATTCGTTTCTGTAAGTTCGCAATTGACAGGCATGAACTGCAATTGTGTTGGGCAAGTACTAATAGTAGTCATCATTTAGGCTGACAAATTGTTCAGTCATAAATCGTTTTGAATTTGAAATGTATTTCAAGTAGCACGGACAACGTTAACAATTTGCTCAGTAAATGTACGTGGAAACAACAATGAACGTTTGAACATTTATGCTGAAAGTAATGCTGTCTACTACATACATACATACGTTTGCATATAATTAATATTATACACATGTACTTTACAATCTTATCATAAATACTGCAACACTCTTGGATAAGCTTGACAAGAGTTTGTGCACGTGATGGAATCCTGAGAGCGTAACCACATTGACGTAAGTAAAAGTGGTACAGTTCATCGTATCCCACTGACCGACTCTGTTTTCATAAATAAATACAATCCTATACTATTTCGGTCATATCATATATGTATATGTAGTTCTATGAGATAAAGATAAAGATTAATGTGTAACGTGTATAAGCGCTCCTGAAAAGATACAAAGTGCATGAACGAAAAAGATAAAAAGAAAACAATGTGAATACAAAATTGAAAATGTTTACTTCGAAGTTAGTATATGAAACATTTCGTACTGCTGTCAGAAAGAAGCGGAATAAATTGTTGAGTGTTTGCGAGTCGTTTTTGTTTCACCTTGTCTAGTTAGACAACAATGTCAAGTTACAAAAAACTCACTTCTACGAAGCATTCCAATTGTGAGATTTTCACTTTATTCATCATATGGTATAGTTTTCTGCGTTAAAACATAAGAATTTTAAAATTTACTTTTAAGATGGAACAAACGAAATGGAGACAAGTGGAGGTGACGAGTTTTCAACAAAGGTTCATGCACTTTGTCTCATATTTTTGTATTCCCATTTGCTCTCTAAATTCACTGCATTCATTATGTAATATTATGGAATTTCTAAATCAAATTACCGTTGTAGCAAAAATCTACCAACTTTCCAAAAGCATCATTGTTCATTCTTGCTACAGAATTCTGCGAGCGATATTCTCATTATGGACTTCGAGGTAAATTTATAATTTCAAGAATTACAACTTAGACTGAACATGTAAAGTAGCATGGAGATAGAGTACTACCTTCCTATATTATTCCATTTAAATGTGAATTATCAAATCAATTGAATTAAGTACATATGACCGGGCACATGCTGTTAATATCACCTTTCTTAATATAAATAGCAATTTTGACTTTATACCTGAGAAACGTTCTACTGTTCACCGAAGACACTTCCACCATAATTTATCATGGCTTCATCATGCTTGCCTATGTCACACCCCTGTTCGGAGCCATTATTGCTGATTCTCTTCTCAATAAGTACAGGTAACAATAACTCATTTCATTTGAATTATTTGCGAATCTGAATCCCTTGTACCTCCCATCCGTTCGCTACATTTACCGTCACAGCAGCCTATTTCACTAACCATCAACACATTCACCTCTTCCAACACATTCCTGCGTTTCCTTGTTGCATGTTTTCTAAATCCAAGGACGAAGAAAAGTGTTTCGAATCCATAATGCAAATCTTATCGTGTGCCTTATCCTCTGCATGTCAGTAATTGCGTATGATTAAAACAGTAGACCAAATTACTAACTCAATGAGTTTTAGCATTTGATTTACTCACTAGCATTATAAATTACAACACTTATTTAACTTCGTGCCCACCAATAAACTTCTGTCTAATATCCTGGTTAATATTGAAAATACTGGCCTAGGAATAATTACAGCTTTCCCCTTCTGTGAGCCAAAAGAAGTAATCTTGTCTAATCGTTAATTAATACAATTTCACATAGAACAATATTCTACTTATCGCTGGTGTATGCCTGTGGGAATTTGGTACTGTCAGCTGCAGCCACACCTCCACTCTCGCTGCCACCCATGTAAGTGTATGCATGCATACGTAACAACGTAACTCATTTCAGTCAAGTCAATTCAATTCTAATTGGAAAAGTTGAAGGGCGTAAGTAAACCAATTCATATCTGCTATGTGAGTAGTAAATCCTGCACTAGAAGCTTTATCTGCCAGTTTGCTTTGTTTCATAATTCTCTTATCCTTAGCATCTCAACTGTATGATTTTACTTCATATATATTTAAGTGCAGCACATTAATGCACTAGTAATTTTTCCAAAAAAGAATTGTGGCTGTAAAAAAAAAATAAGTAGGCCTATTGTCTAGTACAACATTGTTTTCATTTTTAATGCTATTACCAGACCGTTCAGTATGGTAGGACTTGTTTTGATTGCCGTTGGAACGGGTGGAATCAAGCCATGTGTCGGAGCATTCGGAGGAGATCAATTTCAGATTCCAGGCCAGGAGAGTCAACTGCAGACTTTCTTTTCTGTATTCTACTTTGCAATCAATTCTGGCAGTTTACTTTCCACCATTGTGACTCCCATCTTTCGGCAGGATGTATCCTGCTTTGGTGACTCGACTTGTTACAGTCTTGCCTTCGGTGTCCCATCTTTGCTTCTGTGCATTGCACTAAGTAAGTAAATAAAGTACTAGACACGGGACCTTAGAGACTCTAGTTATTATGAACGATAATAATTCAGTGGTCACTAGGAAGCATGGAAGAAAATTACAGTCGCTTCAAAACTACATTTTCATTTTGCTCTATTAAACATTTGCATATTTATGACATTTTTCCGCAGTCATTTTCCTGCTTGGGAAGTCGCTGTACAGGATAAGGGAACCAGAGGGCAATCTCTTGGTGAAAGTTGTAAATTGCATGGGGGTAGGCGAGTCAAATGAAAATTCCATACATCAGAACAATTCAAAGATTAATGATACTGCTAGTATCATCATCTCTGTCTCATTTTTATGCTGTAGACTGCACTACAGTATATACATAGATTATTATAATGCATGTGTACCTATGCACAGCACGCGATATCAAATCGACGGCAGTGGAAATACCATGCACACTGGCTGGACTGTGCGGAGGAGGAGTACGGAGCCGAGTTCGTAGACGATATTAAGACTCTGCTCAGAATTTCGGTGCTCTACATCCCTTTGCCATTTTTCTGGGCCTTGTTGGAGCAGCAGGCAATTCTCCTTTAAACTCTTTATTTACACAAAAACATTTGGAGCAGATTTAGTGATTCTCACGATCACACAGATGCTATTTGCAAACGTTTACTACACAATGAATACGACTATTTTGCTTTGGTTTGACTAAAGAATCGAATATAGACTTTTCGTTGTTCGTTAAACAAACCCGTACATAGTCTGTGTATGTTTATATGTTGTTAGTACGACATTGTCGTAGGAATGCCTACTTAAGAAAGATTTATACAGTTTAGTGTCCGTTTGAAGCATTGAGTGAGACTTAAGGAGCTAAAGTTGGTTGGTTGTATGGACATTCTACTTTCAGGGTTCGCGATGGACGCTGCAATCTACACGAACAGACGGACGAGTTGGGATAGGATGGACTGTGAAACCTGATCAAATGCAGGTGCACTGTATCCCACACAATCACTCTAAATTTAGTTACACAATAGCTAAATACTTACAAAGACATTATTATTGTCCGCTGGAAGTGTTACATGGAAACGTCAATTTGTATAGTTGTATTTACGTTTAAGAAAACATTCACACCCCGCTGTTTAGATCAATGTAAACGGGATGTTGGGTAGACGTTGGGGGAATGAGAAAAGTGTGTCGTTTTCATCTTCCGTTCGAGAGGCGAACGTCGTTGGCTATCTGGACAATTTCTAGCGTCTACAAGAGGCTCTCTATGCGTACAGGAAGAAATAGAATGGGAATTTTTATGTGGGATAAAACCGTGCTATGATGTATCATTTCATAAAGGACTATATGACTTTAGATGTAGATTTAATTTTATAAACTGGGAAACTAGATAGAAGATTTTTCTGAAAAGATGTGAAAACAATATTTAGGAGAAGAGCGGAAGGAGAAATATGGATGAGTTCTTTTGAGACGACGAGAAAGCACAACGGAAGAATTCCAGAGATTATAATCTCTATAAATAAGACTATATATAGATTTCTCATCTTTAGTGGACCTTTTTATAGAGAGAAGGGAAATGTAAATTGTATTTTCTGAACCATTATTTTGAATGGATGACGGAGATTACATGAATTATCACGGAGATGATGCTGAAAACTCTGAAACATGTAGCGGATTTATATGGAAGGGAAAGTCTCGAAGGTCTCTTGTGGAAGAGATTGTCCGCTGAGACCAGAGATGCTTTTAACTTTACTTGTATCCGTAATAAACTGTTTTCGATCGTCAAAATGTAAAAACGACGGTACATTCTCAATGATATAAGCCCATTTTGCTTGACTTTATGTTTTCATTGGCCAATTTTCAAATTCAAATGAAGAATACATGTTTTTGCTAAAATTTCTTACACGTGTAAGAAAATTTTGTAATGGAAAATGTCTTCAACCAACCTGTTAATGAAACTTTCATACCCGGGTAGGTATTTATTTTGCAATAAAAAAAGAATGCATTTTGGACAGTACAGAGTATGTCTTAAATTAAATATACAATGCCACACAATATTTTTTTTTAAATATATATTTTAATAATAAAGTATTATCAGGTTAAAAATAGTAGTAAATAAAGTAATGAATACCTAACATGCCAAATAAAATAATTAAAGTTATTTTCTCCTTAGATATCTGTCTACAACGTAAAAAGTAACCTTTAGGTAAATAGCAATGTGTTCGTTTATTTGCAATTTATATGTTTTTAGGTTGTGAACGCAATATTGGTTTTGCTGTTGATTCCTCTATTTGACAAATGCATCTACCCAATGTTTGCTTGGTGCAACATTCTCAAGAAGCCACTTCAGAGGATCACAGTCGGAGGCATTCTTGTTGCTGTAGCCTTTGTCATTGCAGGGGTCGTTGAACTTCAAATCGAGGTTTCTAAACATTTTTTTCTTCACCCATTTAATCCAATTAATTTTGGGGGCAGCTTGAAACGTATTAATTAACAATTCCACGGTTGACGGTACTCTTGCGTCCAATATGATATTTTGCTATGCATTCAGCCGTAAGAAAAATAAGAGAAACATTTTTGTTATTTTAAGAATTAAGGGAAGAATAGCAATAATTCCAACTATTTGTTTGGATGGCAGAATCAACGTAAGTATCCAAACAGGACCTAGTTTCTAGTAGGATATTGAGTGGTTCATGTGTATTTGTTAAGTTGAGTATTTTAACCGCACACACATAGCGCGAAACAATTTCAAAGGATTGCTTTGATAGGTACACAAAGGAAAATGGAATCAAGATTAATGTGGTCAAATATTGTTTTTATGAACAGCCGACATATCCAATAGTTCCCGAAATCTCTCAGACCAGCTTCAACTTTGTCAATACACTGCCGTGCTCAGTAAATATTTCCTTGAGTGCTCCCTCGTCGTCCTCCAATCACATTTACGGTCCAAACACAATTCTGCCCAATGAGAATGTACTCTACAATGCCATTCAGATGAATAATTATACAGTTGAAGTCTCTTCCGCTTACATATTTGATGACAGATGTTTCCTAAATGGAGAAGAAATGGAGTTTGCTAAGATTGATATTGCTGCTCAATCTTCAACGGTGGGCTTTCATTTTCCCAGTTCCTTTATGTTTCTATTTTCTCTTTGTTTATCGCACCAGCCATAATTAAATCATACAAAGGTATAGACCAAAACAACAACGTAGGTTCTACTTTTGTAATCTACTATGATAAATACGAACTGTAAAGTTTATATAAGTGGAAAATAATAAATGGTTAGATACTGCTTGTATTCTAATTGTATGTGTTTTTGTTGGTTGATAGGCCTATAGCGTTCTCCTGTCAATTGATACAATGATAGACGGCGAAGGAAAGGAAAAAGCAATACTTCAACTCAAGTATTCGGAAGCGAGCGACGAGCTGGCAAAATCGCTCGAAGGATATGCAAAATTAAGGTGTGTACTAATCTGATTATTGTTTGAAGCAATTATTTATCCCTTATAAATATGTCAACAAAGGAATTTCTTGTTATATAAATCTATACATATTACAAATATGGCGAGGTTATTTTTATACTCATGCAATTACGGACATTTTTTTGTGCAGAATCATTACGGATGTTGAACTACCTGAAAATTCCACGTTCCTTTTGGAGTCTCTGAATAATATTTTCGAAACTACCGTGGAAATCAATGATGTGGCAACAACTACATCGGAGTTTCCCCCCGACAAGTATGTGGAATACCCCTTTGTTGTTTTTGCATGCAAAGAGCATTCTTTGCCAATCGGCTTTGATGTCGTTGCCTATTTGACAGCATGGAAGTAAATTTTTTAAATATGGCAAACAATCGGAACACTTGCGATTCGAGCAAAATATTTACCACTCCTACAAACTTAGTATATACGTAGTTTCCATTTCAAACTTGAATGTAGTTTGCGTGGCTACATTAATTCGGCCTTGTGATTTTCCTTGTAACAGATACAACGTTCGTCTTGTGTGGAGTGCTGAGGATGTAGGAATAAACTTGGAAAACATTAGAAGCGGAATGGCAAAACTGGGAGCCATTTTCCTTGAGCCTGGCGGAAGTTATTTGCTTTCCATCTCTCCTAATTACACATTCGTCACGGAGCCTTTGAATTATACGGTGGATTGGGATGACACTGCAAATCTAAAAGACTACCTTGTAAGTTCTAATAGCTTGTGAATGTAGTCGATCATGGGGTCAATGTCTCCACGTGAATTAGTACGCACACAGAACGAATAATTTGCTGCACACAGAATCGAACGGCGCATTAAACCTTTGTGTGTGACATTATTACAAATACATTATCTCTGCCCTTATATGTCTAATACCTATACCAGCTAAACCCATGATCTCACTATTTACTCATACATAATAATATGCTCTTCAAGCATCCTTATTTACATGTGCCACGAAACACTAGGAATTTATTATATTCGAAAGTTGCACAAAGGATACTTTTGATCTCGAGAGTAATTATAATCTAGATAGATAATCTATGTACGATCTTAATTCTCTGACAAATGCGAATTTCAAACCGACTATGACATGATAATGTTCTAGTTAACATTCCTGATGTTCGTCGATTGTAACAAAGTGACTCTTACAATTAATGGCATTTGGATTATTTCTTTGTGATCTGTAGATGATTAACCTGTACACTTTGACCAAGCCTAATTCTGTCAATATGATGTGGCAACTTCCTCAGTATTTGCTTTTAACGACGGGAGAAATTCTCTTTAGCATAACTGGATACTGTTTTTCCTACACACAAGTGAGTCCCATTTTCCTGCTAAAAAGTCTACAATTTTCAATACCGCTGATGTAGAATTTGAGTATTGACAATTTACATGAGAAATTTTCTTTTGCGCAGGCCCCTAAAAGCATGAAGTCTGTAATTCAATCTCTGTGGCTGTTGACCAATGGTTTTGGAAATCTGATTGTAATCATCGTTACGGAAATTAATGTGTTTGAACGACAAGTAAGAGATAAAACTTCCATGTTTTACATACAAACTGAGATTGCGTGTTATAATTTGCTTCCCATTATTAATTAAAAATACATTCATACAATCAGAGTTCTTTGAAATGTTTAAATTATAATTAATGATTTTATTTTGCAGGCTTCTGAATTTTTTTTCTACTCCGGTATGATGTTTGCTGCAAGTTTAGTTTTCATATTTCTTGCAAAGAACTTCAAGTCTAAAGATGCTGAAAGTGATTTATTGCTCGAGTAGATTCTAGTCATTTTATAATTTTATCTCAAGTGTTATAAATTTTATAGAAATGTATTATATTGTGCCATTTTGAAAAGTAAATGTATTATTTTTGTAAGGTAATTGGAAGAATGAGGTTTGCGGAAAGTAGAACACATTTGCATTTTAATTTAAATACAAAGACTCATTTAAAAGAATGTATACAAATGAAACTCGTAGTTACAAGTATAACTTAAGTACTCACAATTTAAATAATGCCTGGCTCAGTGTACATTTTACATATATGAATTACAATTACGGTTACATTTTCAGATGTTGCAATTAAAGCAATTAATTTTAGTTGCCCAGTTCTAGACTTTATTTCTTCCGTGCCACAGAAGTCCTAGATTTAAGTCTGTTAGAATTATTACTACATTGAAGATTGCTGAGAATGCTGGGAAAACGATACACGTACTGCTTTGATTCGCTCTTACGTGTAGTGTGTACAAATCTAGACATTCATTAGGGGATACCTCCAAAAATTTAATCAAAGCGAAGACAAACGACAAACTTTCCTCGAAATTACATAACGCACAAATTGGATCGATGAAACTCTATTAAATAGAATGCTGTGGTAGGTTACTGTAAGGGTAAAATTGGATAAAATAAATGACAACGACAACTCACTTCAAGCCACTGACAAAGCACATTCCTAAACTGAACTACTAATCAATATGGTATAAAATTACAAAAAATTCATTATTTTGCGATGTTCGAAAAATAATTTTGTTGACTACAGTTTCTTATCAGTCTCGCATAACAGTAGCGTGCCAAGTTTTTTACCCTAGTCGCTCAAAAAATTTTTAGGGCAATTTTTGACGAATCTTTTCTTGCAACTCGTTTTGGCTAAAATTATTTTAGCTTTATGAATGATGGATAGTTTCGGTTGGATTACATTTGTTTGCTTCGTCCATTGCAATATTTTAAAATAAAAGTTCGAAATCGGTTAACAACTTTTAATTTTGGATAATTTTATTGTTCTTTTTTTGCGAAAATGTGTTTAAATACATCAAATTTCACCTGTGTGTTGCTGACTAATTGTAAGTAAGTACATAATATGATGCGCACTGTCAAATTTACATACATACAAGAGCTTTATAAATTCCCATGGACGTTTTTCCAAAAATTGCAAAATTCTAATCTTTCGGGTGATGATTCATTCGTTCATTCATACCAATTAGTGGTGCCTAAAGATTTATGTATGTACATATAAGTAAATCTGTCAAACCGTTTTTGAATAAAATAACTAACAAGTTTGGAACTTTGAGTAACCCAAATAGAAGATTTCGTTTAAGTACGAGAACATTCAGTCTTCAAATGATTCAAATGATGCAGAGAATCGATTTCGGTATAAAATGCAAAAAATTAAACCAAAACTATTTACTCGGTGGTTTCCTTAAAATTTGTTTCGACACATAATGATTGTATCTAAAAAGTTCTTAACGAATATGCAATGGCAATAAAACATGTACATATTACATATAATGATTGCAGCAGAAATGTACAAATAATTTAGAATGCCTACATTTTACATTATAATTCCAACAGGCAACACAAGTAAAAATGAACTATATACATATGTTTACCTAAAGTCTGTCCTCCAAATTATACTGCATTAAAGTTAGTAACCCCAATTTTTATGAAAATGATGCTAGAAAAATGCACTACGCTACACCTGTAAAAATATTATCGCAAGTTTTTGGGTATTTTCCAGAAACAAGGTTTGTACAGCAGCGCAACCACAGTGGCGGCCATTAACAGGGTAAAAAAATGGCCGGGACTATATGTTGAAAGGGTGGGGAAACTCAAAAATCCTAGGGGCATTGCCACCCCAGGGTGGCTACGTCACTGCGTTATTTGTGTTTATCTAGACCCACAAAGACTACACCACACAGTATGTGAACCTGAAATATTACAATAAACCATGATATGCATAACTTATATAACGAACTCGTGAAGGGAAATTGCGGTTTGCACATACGCCTTTTATACGTTCCTGTAACCATTTAGTATGTATTCTGAGATAGCTTGCTGCAAATGTTGTTTAGAAAATGTTTTTAAAAGGACAAAGAAACAACCCATGCTCCACAGCCAATTTATGCACTGTAAAGTACATGCAGATTCATGAAACTGGAGATATTAAACTCATACCACATTAACATACATGACTGTATTGAGTTGTTTAATATGAAGCGGACGTGGAAGTTATTAGTCGTATAAGTAAGTTATATAGTTGACAGTTTACAAACATTAAATCCTGCTTTAACGGGAAATCTTGCTGGTCTACGTCAGTATTTATGTAAATAGACATTTACTGGACCGCGTATACTGTTTACCTTGTTGGGGTTCAACAGGGGGAATAGTGACTGTAGAAACCCAATCCATGCAAGTGTTCATTAAAATCAAGTAAAATTGTTAGATTGACTAAGCACGAACATCTGCTGTCAGTCAACAATTGAAATCTTTTATTGCAGTAAAAGCACGTACTTAATATTACATACAAACGTTTTGTAGCGCAATTAAGACAAATTATTTTGTGTGATCCCTAAAATTCGTAAAATGTTACTACCTCGGAAACACAACCAGTTGTTGACTTCCAAAGTTTAACAATTTATTGTTTGAAAAATCAAGGTTCAAGGTAATACATTTTGATTTCGATCGTCTCTTGAATATACATGATTTACATTGTGATTTTGTCCATGTGACTTAAAATATCTACCTTTATATATTTTATGCGCCTCCAGCACAACGTGGAATGGCCAGGAAGCACTATTTAAATTGAATACTATTATGTAATCTCTGATTAAATTGAACCACATTGACAGAAAATCATATTCTCTTTACACGAATAGTTTAGTGACTTGGGGAATTTTGGGCGAAAATTCGAATTGCAGATATTTTGCAAGTTATTTCTGTGTATTATTTAAGGAAAATAGTGAAGGAAACCCCGTTTACAGTTCGATTAGCGACACAGCTCGTTTATGTACTAATAACTGTATTTAATGATGTTTGCATTGTTAAACTTGTAGTAGCTATACCAAAGGGCTGCCGTAACACTTTCAATTGTATATCAGAATAAAAATAACTTGCATGCACTGTCATGAGTCATGGTACAAATAAATACTTTCAGATGTGAAGTGACTTTTACAATAAAATTATTCTTTCATTGCAGCATTGTGTAGTTTGATGTTGCCTTTTGTTCAACTGTGAACATTTAAATTGCGATCTTGAAATAATCGGGAACAAAAGTAAACATCATCTAAAATCCAGATAGCACTGTAACAATGGCTTTGACCGAAAGAAGAAATCTGACGAAAGACAAAAATGCGTCCACTTATTCCTATGGTATCTTTCTTTTTTCATCCGATTTTGCTCTAAATTAAATACCATGTTACCGTTCGTATGTATACCTAGGTAGAAGCCTACAACATTTTCTTTAACTTGCAGGTACTGAAGACTTCGACAAACGGAATTCCGGATCAGAACTGCTTCCGAAAATGACAAAATATCAGTTGGAATGTGAGGTCAGTCAAAGAAGTACTAGTTTGTATACCTAAATTTAATTTATTCATGAATCACTTCATAACTCATAATATATATACTACCTGTAGAGCAAAACCCCAAGGGAAAAGTTGAGTTTAGATATTATGATGACGATATTAAAAGTAAAAGAATTAAAATTGATTATTAAGGGGGAGGGGGTGGGTACTGGAGAAATTTACTTTTGGATGACATTATTCAAAGTACAGTCCCCAAGTAGAAATAAAAGAAACTAAAGCGATCGTGCCGCACAAATACTTTAACATATTCCACCAAACCTTTATGAAACATTAATTCATGGAATGGAAATGACACCGACTCAATACAATGATTATTGTAATTTAGACGTGAATACATTATGCATCTCCTATTATTTGCCGTTCTAACACGTTTTAAAACCAACAATGCCCTCACACATTGCATGTCTCTGATATGAAAGGCAAAGTTAAATACAATAACGTGTGTCAAACATGTATTATTTATTTTATTAACTTATGCTCGCATTGAAGTGGTATGACATGTCAAAAATAATTCGCAAGCATTGGGGGTATCACAGATGCACTGAAGAATTTAAGCATGCATGAAAAAACTTACTTCAGTTCTCGAACAAGTCTATAGTAAACTGAAGGATTGAAAAAACACCTCCATTAACTTTATCCCCAATTAAAAATACAGAATCGCAGCGAATCCGTATTTTTAATTAAGGACAAGTCTTTTGTCCGTGTCTGGGACGCAATTCGAATTTCATTTCAATAAAAGAGTGAATTTCGTTTTTCCAAAAATAGATTAATCAGGAAGTCACCTCTGTAGAAACACTTTTTTCCATTTTTCCCCAATTTAAAACCTAGTTTGTTTCTTGAAGATGACCCATGGAGTTTCATAAAATTTTGGGAGCATCTGATTTATACAGGGTTTCGAGTGGGAAAATCACGTTGTGAGAAACGGGAGACACTGGAGAAATTATTTGCCCGGGAAGTGTGAGAAAAGAGAGAAATGACATTTTACATGGTTCAAATAATTTAGAACACCCGTGCGATGTAATATCCATTTCGATAACTTCCAATAATTTAGTAGACGTAACGACCGAAAAAACCTCTTCAAATAAAAGTAAAACTTTGAAATGATCAAATCCGATATTTAGTAGATTTCATTTCTACCAGTGAGAATCAATTTTAGAAATTCTGTGCTACAAATTATACAATCCAAATGCTTTTATAGCACATTTCTCCCGTTTCTCAAGTGTATGAAAGAAATAGGGTCTAGTGTGAACTGTAAGAAACCCCTTTGCTTTACATCATTCTTGCACTAAAATGCATGCTAAGTGCATTTAAATGATCCATTTTGTGGTAGACTTTGCTCCTGTGCTTTTCGTTATTATTAGCATGGTGTGGGACAAATTGTCAATTCGATCTCACATAAGGATTTGTGTGATACTAATAATAGAGTTTATTGTTGAAAAGTGGTCTTTTGGGGAAACCTTACCTTTATCATTTTAATCACTTAATTTCGACTTCAATGGCCTTGGTGCCCAAAGGTTATTGTTCACTCTTGTTTTCCATTTTTCATATAACTAATGCAACCAAACAAAACCTGAGCTATACAGAATACAGTAGTATTATATAAAACTACTAATCTGTACAAGTGACATAATATTGGCAACAGAAACGAGTGAGTGCTTCTAGGAGTTCACGCTGTGTACGTGCGTTCACACAATATGCTTTAGTGTTAGTCAACCATAATATTTATGCTTGCACAACTAACCTCCATCCTGTGTGTCTGTATATACATGCGATATACCTTTCGGTATATACTATCTAACAATCAATCGACTGATATTAACCACTGTTCTCAATTTACCGCCCACCTGGTAAAAATGGAAGAACAGTTTGAAGAGATATCAAAATCTATGTTTAAGAAAGGCTACAAGTAGTAAACTTGAGGAATTGCAATCCATTAAATCGTAGAACTTCTCACAATTTATTTAAATTCAATAGTCGAGATACATATATATAATATATACTCATATACATGAGTATATGAGTATTTATGAAAATTAAATGTATGTAAATACTTAAATTAGTGTTCCTGTACATTATGCACGGTAATATTTCTCAAATTCCGACCATTTTTACCATTTCAAATCAACTGCATTCTTACCAAGTTTTTACCATTGTTAACACCCATTTTTATCAGGTGGTAAAAACCACTTCGAACACTGATACTAACATGTGTATTTCAGTAATTCCTTAACCTTCTTATTTCAATAGTCTTCCCTTGTCTTTCTGGAAGGTTGTGTTTAATTTTAATTTATCTGAAAACATCAGCAACATTGACAGAATTACACGGACATAAATACATACATAAATAAATGCGTTGTACTTATTACGTTGTATTCTATCAAATTCTGTGCAAGTATTTATAATTTATACGAAGTAAGATATACCTATATAAAGTGTCTAGTCTTTTGAATTGCTAATTTATATGCTTTTGGTGTTTGGTAGCTTTAGCAAACATTACAAACTAGATGATGTGTAAGTGTGAGTTGTTAATACTTGCTGTACGCATTAAAATTATAATGACTCGCAAACTAGATTAAAAGCATGGTAACAGGAGGTGGCAATTTACAGCAATGCCAATGTGTCAATAGGTCCATATAAAGGATTTCCACAGGATGCAACAGAAAAAATCACTGGTTCTACAAACTAGGTACAATATGGCACTGTTATATTTAATAAGTAGGTGGTTGGTGTGTCCTAGATGACAATAAATTGGCCCCCCCTCCCGGGCTTCAATACCGGGTATTTAGGCTTACAAGATGTAAAAGTACGATAACACCTTACATTTTATTTTTCATGAAGTACTTATTGTTAGTCTGCTTATTTATTTAGGAAGGGGGGGTTGGTTAGTTCTTTGGTGAGTTTTCTTAGATGCTTTAACGTGGTAAGCCGAAGCAAGGCCGAACAATTATTGGTGGTCAACAACTAAAATCTCAAATGTTTCTCTGCGTTCTTAACGTAATTTCTACATATAATGGCCATCTTATCATTTTAAAAGCATAACGGTGTACTAAAACGAAGGTAATAAAATAAAAGGACTTACTTATAATCCGAATATTGAATATCATAAGGTAAAAGTTGTTGACTGGATGTTAAGACCTTGTCGACTCTGCATACTCAAATCAAAGATTTGAATACAACAGGCACCACTGTTTGACAAATAAATATACAATACAGCCTCGATACAGTATTAGGTAGCATCTGTATTTCACTTGAAACACGTATACATGAGTGAGCAATAAATATTTCTGCGTACAATGTACCTATCTTTGTGTGCTAAAGACTGATGATTTAGATTCAGATACTACTTGCCACAATGGCAATAACATTGTTAAGCCGACCTTCCACTTTACGCAAAAAAATGAAAAAAGTTATCTCTAGCAGTCTTCGTACGTATTCAAATGTAAGGTAGGTACTATTACAGGTATGCAATTGTATATTACATAAAGTAAGTAATACCATGCGAACTTTGCAAAGCAGCCAGTTTGTTCGGTGCTTCAAGCGTGGTTCATACAGCATCCCGTAACATCGTAGTAGCATATTTAGGAAACGTTCATAAATGACGTCCTCAATATTCGATGCACCACATTTACATTAAGCTGCTTGAGCTGTCCCAATTTTATGCGTTAACTATAGTACTAAACATATTATACATACTGTTATATTTACTTATGTACTGTAAATAGATATTTAACAAGAGCACACTGTCAGGGCATTTGTTCTTATTTTCAATTTGTTCCTACGCAATATGCAATTACTTTTGAGCATATTCGACATGTATAAGTATAAATGTGAATTTGAAAACTATTAATAAATCTCACAGCCCCTTGCATATACATAGGCACAGAAACACAGCGTCACAACAACTGTGAAATTCTATTATTCAATCTGTGGAATGCAGGTAGTGCATACAGGTATGCAAGCAGCGCAACTAATACAGGTGCTACGTTGTTATTGCTGCAATTGTACATATATGAATCTATGTTCACCTGCATTAGAAGTATTTGGGAGATCACTTGTGCAGAGCCATGTATTGTGTGCTTACGTGGTCAGGTACGGCTAAAGTGCACATACACTTTCTATATAACTTGCTAGTGAGCTAGCTGAATGTAAATCTTGGGTTATGTGTCTATGTGTGTGATGGGCAAGTAAACGCATTCACATACTGGTCTTACTTATTGGAAGGTAGCCTGTTACCATTGTTTTTCTATTGCACGTATACTAGTTAGATGTACGCCTGCATCGGCAAAATATATACTAGTTATTTGTTAAATACGTATCTTTGTACTGTTGGCTGTTCACTTACTATTCCTTGAAGCTTAACTACCTATTTAGCTGCTGAACTTGTTATTGCATTGTTCTTCACTGCTCACTAGCTTTCAGTCAGTCCACATCATTTCACGAAAGATTCTTCTGTTATCTGTTGGGGTTGTGTACCTACGGCTTCTACACATGTAGTAGCTTGCACTTCAGCTCTACTTTGTTTATCAATTCAAATATCCCAATTATTGCTCTTCATTAGTGACTTGCAGAAGAAGAGTCATCTTCTCCTTTCGACGCACATATTTTACTTTAATTGTGACCAGTTACAGTAATTAGCTTAGTTCCCTGAAATCCAATGGATATTTAGTTTGCACAGCCCGCTTATGCGAGTCTGTCATCTGAGTGAAGAATTCTTTGATGATCCTACTGCCTTTTTTGGTGTTACCAGAGATACTTCTCATGAGATAATTTATCGATAAAATGAGTATTTTCTCAAAGAAAAGAATCTTTTAAGTGAATTCTGTGCGCGTTTCTGTGTCTTGTATATTCTGTATAGTCTCAAGTGGTCAAGTGTCGATTTTTCCCTTTGATTGCAGTTTCATTAGAAATTTAACGATTTTGTTGAAATATAATGTGTCGCTAGTTGTGATTGCGGTGTGAGCAAATTAGTAGATACAATCGTTATAAGTTTACTATAGTGCGTGCATCCAAAATGGAGGGGGTAAATCATATAAATTACATAATTCACTTGTATAATTTGTTGATGCATTTCGGCTGAAAAAAGTAATAATACATTTATGTTTGAATTAATTTACAGCGCGTTCCTTACCCCAAGTCGGTGTTCTTCATCGTCGTCAATGAATTCTGTGAAAGGTTGTCCGATTCTTGTTAGAAGGGACCAAGCGAAATTGGTTCCAATGTAGGGTTGGCCCAATCTTCTCACTTGATTATTAGGACCAAACATTTAAACTCGATAAATTGGAAAACCTATAAATACATACAAAAAGTCTTCAAATGAACCATAGGCAGACATGAGTACCTGTCACTACAATGTTTCGCTAACATGTAGAGAGTTGAAACAATGTAATGAGAGGTACTCGTACCGCCCATGCTTTATTTGAAACCTTTCTGCGTGTACGTATTTATAGGTTTGGTCCAATTTTTCGATTTTAAACGTTTGGCCCTATTTATCGAGTGAGAAGATTGGGCCAACCCTACATTGCAACCAATTTCGCTTGCCCATTCTAACGCTTTGGTCCAATCTTTCAGATTTTCCTACTATGGAATGAAAGGTAAGAAATTTTGACCATTTTGACCATTAAGGGTATATTTTTGTGTGTATTTGTGTTTAATCCATTATAATTGGAATGGAGGGTTATCAATGTGTATACTGTAACATAGTAACCCATACTTTATAATTTCGACCAAATATTAGTATGGGCATAATTTTGACCAGGTCGAATTGGTTAAAAACGCCTAAAACGACAGGGTAGTTGAAAACACCACTAAACACTGTTCAGTGCATGGTTGTTTCAAAATAAACATGTACGTTCGTCACAACTTTACTCGTATCATCGACCTTATGTGGCACGAATATTAGTATTCACGTAGTGTAGAGTAATGCATCGTTTAGTGAAGTGTATACATAAAACTATTTTACACTCCTAGGCGTCTCACATTTTCGTCGTGTTCATAACTGCTTAGAAATAGATTTGATTTTTCCGAGTACAACAAATGCGAATGATAGGCAACACGCTATGAGAAGGTGAGCTGCCAAACAAGTGCGCAAAAAGCGATTCTTTTATTGTCTCAGCAAGGTAAAAAAGCATTCCACACTATAAGATAGCAAAACAAGTGTTTCCAACTCTCGTCGTTCTCTACGCAGAGATAATACCTGCTTGTCTTTGCGATATAGCACATAGACTGTTGTCTATACTAAATCTCAATTCATTGTTTAATATCTGTAGTTGCACCATAAGTATCCTCCTTATTTTACGACAACGTACTCCAGCCTATCTCTCACACTTTAAATTGGAATCATTGGAAAGGTGTACAGTCTACATAATCTGTCCAGCAAAGGATGAAACAAAATGATAATAAAAAACACCATTATTAGTGTAAGAAATAGAAGCTGATCTCATATGAATGGGAAACACATCGGTAATAAAGACAATAACAATTGCAAATGCAAATCCCCCTCTGTTGGCATGAACAGTTGGTCTTTTCTCAAAATCAGTAGGGAAACTCATATGCAAATTTTTTGCATGTATTGTTAGTCTGTTCGAAGCTGAACACATTGTATTACATGCACTTGTATCTATGTACTACGTAGTACACCAACAATTAATCTGTAGTGCGTATGGCTTTTAGAAAATACTTTTACTGTATAATTTCCTACTTACATAT
This sequence comes from Plutomurus gul, assembly GCA_019776185.1. Taxonomy (NCBI): domain Eukaryota; kingdom Metazoa; phylum Arthropoda; class Collembola; order Entomobryomorpha; family Tomoceridae; genus Plutomurus; species Plutomurus gul. The sequence continues at coordinate 49,446 of JABASC010000008.1, read as the reverse complement.
TTCCACGTAACAAAAGAGAGATTTCAGTACTTGGAAATCCGTACAAATTCCAATTCAATTGTAATTGAGATATAGCAGATGCAGAATGGTGTCACAAATATTCAATGAATTGTCAAAGCAAGTCATCTTGGCTTGGTCAGTCAACTTTTTGTTAATTGGCTCAGCTCAAAGAACAGACCCGACAAATATAGATAGTACTTAGAATATGAGCAAGCAGTAACAATAATAAAATCATTATTATTCAACATTGTACACCACTGTGCTTAATTGTATATTGAAGTAATTGGTGATTGACATTTGACTCGGCGGTAGTGCAGTGCAACATCATATTTCATCATGATAAATAACCTGCTTCTTGAGCAGGTCAAGCTTTCTACTTTGTGTTGTCAGTCTTTGGACGACTGCTGTGGAGATCCAAATCCAATGCTTAATGTTAATGTCCTCTTCGCAGTTTATCATAGCCAACATATTTGTTAGGTGGGAGGTATGTCTAAACATTGTAACTAAATATTTATACAACTACATATGCAGTACGAAAATTATAAATAATTTTTGTTTTCATTTTGTTATGAATGACCATTTCCACTATCAATTATATTTGAAGTCTTCATTTCGCAGAAGTTCAGCACCTATTTCACATCCACCCATAAAATCAAATCGAGAATTTTTTTTAGCAAGGGTCGCCTATATAAGAGCTAGTTAAGTTAGATCGTGATGATAAAACTTTCAGCCAATTGCCACAGTAGTCGATAACAATTTCGTACATTACAGTGTAACAGGTACTAGTAGTCGCATTCTGGCTAAACACCTATTGACATAAAAAATGAGAATGACAATTATTGGAAAGAACGTGATCTGTGCTAAGGGTTACCTAAAGACTGCATGTGTTGGTAAACATGTGGGGAGTATTAATTGGATTGAGGTCAAATGAAGAGGAAAACTACTTGTAGCTCACTCATGCCTTGAATATGGAAAATATAGACACACGCAAGCAATCTCTTGTTTCTGCGTGCCATGTGTACAGTTGCATAGCTTGACAGAGAAACCGTGTCACATATATACCCACTTGCGTGTAATTAATTACCTAAATGTACCTACTGAGTCAGTGAGTGAACTACATATTTAGCCCACGTAGCATTGGTACATAAAAGGTAATTAAATGATGACCTTGACTATGTGTGCACATACACAGACAGAGAGTGATATCATTATGCATATTAATAATTATGAACATTTTTATTACCTCACGCATAAATGCACATCAGATTTTTTTTAAACAAAATTTAATGAAAACCCGTTCTTAATTCACAGCCGTGTTGACGCTATACTTGAGAGATGTACTGCTTTACTCGGACAATTCCGCAACCGTTATCTACCATGTATTTAGCATGTTTTGCTACTTTACATGCATTTTTGGGGCAATTATTTCGGATAGCTGGCTCGGTAATAAATATAATTTTAAAATTGATTTAGGAATTCATTTCATTACAACTCATTGAATTCATTTTAGGAAAATTTAAGACAATCTTTTATCTGTCGATCGTTTACGCTGCGGGAAATGTGCTTCTCTCTTTAGCAGCCACGGAACCCATCGGATTACCCCCGAAGTAGGCTATCAGTTTAAATCATAATGATCCTTGAATTATTTACTGCATCTTTGTAAAACGCAATACTTTCATGTTTGCACGATATTTTGCTTAAACAGTGAATTTAGTATGATGGGATTGGCTTTGATCGCCATTGGGACTGGAGGTATCAAACCGTGTGTAGCAGCCTTCGGTGGAGATCAATTTAAATTGCCCCAACAGGAACAACAGCTAACGACATTCTTCTCAGTGTTTTACTTCTCTATCAATGCCGGCTCCTTGATCTCAACATTCATTACACCTATCTTCAGGGAAAACGTTCATTGTTTTGGTCAAGAGTCGTGTTACCCGTTGGCCTTCGCATGCCCCTCTGTTTTAATGATTTTGGCCCTAGGTGAGTGAGAATACCTGCTTATTCATTTTGAAATTGTCTTTAATTTTCTTCCAAAGGAGAGAAACAAGTGTTGTGCTAAAGATAAGAAAAAAATCTTCTGTAACGGAAACCTACAAAATATTTGACACTTAACCAATTTAAATGAAATTATGATTTCAGTTATCTTCGTATGTGGAAAACCATTTTACATTATTAAACCGTCAGAAGGAAATGTTGTGATGAAAGTCACCAGGTGCATCGCAGTGAGTCAAATAATTATGAAACGATATTTTTACTTTTGTCGGCATGCATGCAAAAAAGCAAAGTATTTTATCCTTATATAAATACTGCGAAAAAAAGCAATTGTAAATATTTGTACTAATGCAAACACTAACAAAAGAGGAAAAGTGTTTCGATTCATTGCTACCACCACACTCAGCTATAACAAGCATGTTTTCAAAATACTATAATATATGCTCTTCTAACTTTATCCACTAACTAACTTTTATCTAACAATTTTACTGCGTTGCATATTGCATTTGTAAATTGCACTGCTATTCATAGCTTATACATAAATTGTTTGTTTGTATTGTTTTCCTTTATTGAGTTTCTTTGTCAGTAAGACCAAACGATTCTTGTTTTATTTTACAATTGTATTTGATTCAAATTGATAGGCGCCAAATCCCCTGTGGCCAGTGTTCCCAGCGTTTTTTCGTTACCTGGTAAAAAGGGGCAAAAATGGTTAAAATGGTAAAATATAAATTTACACAACGTTAGTAAATCGGAAACATCTCGTTTAAGTTCATATTTAAGTTTATTAAATATCAGCACTTTTATAAAAATGCAAAGATTTGTATTCGTTGAAACTTATGGAGTGAATTTACTTATGGTCTTTCTCGAATGTAGTCTTTTATACCATTTCTACCAGTTTTACCACTTTTACAGGTTGAGTGATAGAAGTGGAACCTGGATTGTAAATTTGGAACAGTTCAATTATTGATTCCAAAAAAAAGATCGTGACGCCCCTCAAATCGAGAAATTAAATATAGAATAGACTGATCTAAACAGATTGCACACTTTGACACATACAATGCAATATGACTTTCACCAATGAGAAATTATCACCTCCGGTGTCTGCATAGTACTCAATTGATTATTTTTCTTGCGCACAAAATTAATTGCAGTTTGTTGACAGTTTCACACGTGGTGATGATCAATTTATGGAGTTTGCGAAATCCACCATCATACGAGTTATAGTTTCTTGAAATGATTGTGTCCTTTCTTGCACAAAGTTAGATTAGGTCATTTACTTGGAAACATTCACTCGCTTTGAACGAATAGCAACACAATATAACTTGTCCTATGTCAAGGAGTTGGTAATTGTCTGGATTAGATTTCTAACTGGTTCAACAACTTCTTTCCGCCTACATTACTAAACAAATCAAGGCAATAATGATGCCTCTTATCGCTACGTATGCATATTCGAGATTTATGACTATATTTTTATATAGACGCTAAAAAGTCCACTTATATCTGCAGTATAATAGTATACAGTTACAAGTTAACCCACCAAATAAAACGGTTTTAAGTTCTACCACTATAACTTTATTCGAAATTAGTTAAATAATTAAATATAATTCATGATGTGCCATTGGCCATTACTAGATTGACTTACTGTAATAATCTCCGTCCAAATGTAGGTGGATCTATTAATTATATTTATTGTTTCTTGATATTAACACTTGGCTTACATTGAAATAATAATAGTTATTAGTATTATTACAATTATTAGCAGATTGGACATTACTACCTAGTCGTTTGAATGGAAACTTGTTTTATTGCAGTCGTCTTTGTTCTTGGAAGGCCACTTTATATCGTTAGTGAACCTAGTGGGAATGTTGTCATTACAGTGATTCGATGCATGTCGGTAAGAAAGCTGCTTTGGGCGAAGGATGGAAATAACAATTGTTATATAGTTCCCATTTTCAAATCCAGATCACAGTTTTCAGATTACAAGTTTCTGGATTTGTTTAGGTTAATTTACTGCAAATGGCGCCATACAAGTACTTATGTGCATTTGCCTTCCCGTTTTTAGTGTCGTATGCAAGACCTTATTTCTTTGTTTTGTTTGTATGCACTTGTAAATATTAGTCGCTTGTACATAACCTTTCTTTTCACCTACACATTATTGCTTTCAACCTTATTTACTGTAAAATAAGTAGGATTGCTAACCATATATAATTGAACACAGCTCTGCTTCACCACGTATCTTTGTTTAATTTCACATTGCTTTAAATATGGATCTTTGGGTCAAATCGTATGTAAATACGCCTTAATTAAATAAGCATTCAAGAACAAATCACATACGTTTGATTGTTTTATTCATTTCGCAAAACTTTGTAGCACGCTTTAAGTCGCAAATCAACCTCAACGAAGAGAGAGCACTGGTTGGACAATGCAGACGATAAATATCCAAGGGAATTAATTGAGGATATCAAATGCGTTTTACGGGTGTTATTCTTGTACATACCCCTTCCCATCTTTTGGGCGTAAGTTTTCGGTACAAATCTAACTTAATCCAGAAAAATCATGAGATGTCAAGATAATTAGATAATTTCGACTTTTTAAATTTTAGGTTGTTTGACCAGCAGGTGCGTAATATAAAAATTTATTATAATTGCGCTGAAGTTATTATTATTAATTTTGATTCACACCTTCTACTTTCTACACGTTACAATCAATATTTTTAGGGGTCAAGATGGACCATCATGGCTACCAGAATGAACGGAGATACATTTTTGGGCACAATTAAGCCGGATCAAATGCAAGTTAGTCGAAATACGACTATTAGCAATCTGTATTACTATATAAATTAAATATAATAATATATCTTGGTTTATGTGTTAGGTGGTTAACCCATTCTTAATCTTGGCACTTATTCCCCTCTTCGATCAAATCGTTTATCCATTATTAGGAAAATGTGGTATTCTGAAGAAACCTTTGCAGCGTTTAACCGTTGGAGGTTTATTAGCCGCTGTGGCTTTCATTGTCTCGGGATTACTAGAATTGAAACTTGAAGTAAAAGTCTTGATAAACATTACATTTATTTATGAACACAATTACTCCCTGTCAAATTCTAATTGTTCCATTTTTAATTTCCAGACTACATATGCCATTAAACTAGAACCAACGGAGATAAATCTAAATTTTGTGAACAGCTTGCCCTGTAGTGTGAACCTTACAGTGCCCGGTGTTGTAGAAGGTCAAAATATCGCTACATTGGAAAACTCAATTTTTGCTCAAATAAAAGCGTCCACTTACATTATATCAGTAAACCCGGACACAACTAACCCATCATGCTTGTCAGTCAAACCTCTCAAGTACGATTTAACACCTCCCCCGGGATACGTAAGGTTTTACACTTTCAATGTTTATTACAAATCCCTTTACTATTCCCGACAATGTCGCCCATGAGAAATTTGGGCCAGATCTGTGCCAAATTCTGGGATTCAATATCTGGGACAAATTATCATGGATGATTTTTTTTATCTGTGTGATACTGTCGGACACCTCCGTTTACAAATTGTATCTGACCATTTTTGTCTACATAAATATAGGCATCTACTTACGTGATTGGTCTTGGAATCGACCCCTTCAACAGCAAGACAATTAATATATTCAACCCGGGAAGTCCAGACGACCTCGAAAAGTCCAAACATAAAGGATATCCACGTTTAAGGTATGTATTGATTCAATCTAAATGAATTTAGTTAAAATGCAGAACGTAAATATTTATGGCTGATCTGATTTCGTTAATTAATTATTTCATTTGCGTCTGTGTTAAAGGATAATACATACGGGAGTGATTGAAGCAACTCCATGGAACGAAGAAAGCAATTCATCTGTGTTGCTGACTAATCTAGGCGCAGGAAAAAGTTACGACAAAAGTCTTGACTCAAACAGTACGTTTACGGATATCGAAGTTGGCGAGTAAGATTTAAAGAATTATTTGATTTTGTATTTATTATCTGAGCGTGAATAAAAAATAACATTTGTGTGTACAATGTGACAGGTACGATGTGATATTGAAATCAGGGCTGGATAACAACACAAAGGTCGACTTAGGACGAATCCACCTGAAACTTGGAGGGGTCTACGTTTTAACTGTAACGAAAAACTTTTCCATGGAAAATGTGTTCACTGGAAAAGGGAGCTATAATGCAAAAACCTACATTCTCACTGCTCCAAATTCTGTGCATATGTTATTTCTACTCATTCAGTACACCATCATCACGGTAGCTGAAGTAATGTTCAGCATTACAGGATTGGAATTTTCATATTCACAGGTGCGTAAGAAAGGGATACATGGAAGCTAAGGGGACGTGCACTTAAGTGCAATTTGCTAAATATTTATGTAACTTTGTGCTACGAGACTTTATTTTCAACTGTTTTATTTCCATCAAAAATCACAAATTAAATTAATAATAAAAGAACACGAAGGCCAAAACTAATTATTTCGATTTGCAAATTGGTTTAAAAATTTCCCATCCCAATTTTTAAACGTTTTTGTTAATGTCAAATCATTTGCAAATCGAAACAATTAATTTTATGATTGGTTGTGGGGACGATCCAATAAAGACGTCTGCAGTTGAGGGGAAGGGATCTTAAATTTGTCACTTGTCAAGTACAGCAAATTGCAGACGATGGGAAAGGAGGGTGTACGAAATTCGTAATCTTTTGGAGACTTGTAATATTGTACACACAATTATACATTTTTGAAATGGGCAAAACGATAATTAGATATCAGAAACGGATATAATAATCAATAATGCTCATTTTAATAATTATGCAATCTCGATTTCGTTAAAATTACTTTTTTCAAATGTTATTTATCTTGAATTTGTAGTTTAAATAATTGTTCTGAATAATATAGGCCCCAACAAGTATGAAATCTGTAGTGCAGTCAGCTTGGCTCTTAACTGTGGCATTTGGAAATTTAGTTGTCGTTGTTATTGCTGAAGCTCACATTTTTGAGGAACAGGTATTTGTACAAGAATATTTCTTATTTATAGGTCATACTGTTGTATACATTCAAATTTCAAAATGCTCTCTCTTATCATTTCACAGTGGAAAGAGTTCTTCCTTTTTGCTGGATTAATGATCGCAGACATCATTTTGTTTGCTATTTTGGCGTACCGTTACAAACCATCTACCCCACCCGGAGCAGAGGAAACGAAAGCTACAAATAATAATGAAATGACAGCTGTACAGGGGACAAGAAATATTGGATATCAAGAAGAATGATAAAACCGAAAAATAATTTCAATTGTATTTAACGAACTAAGGATTAATTGTGGTTTATTCAAATTTCCAGACCTTTGTTTGTTCACGAAAAGATATTTATGCGCAAAAGAAATTTGTCCCAACTGCCTTTAAACTCACTATTTTTGGATGAGAATAACCACGAATTGACTGTCGCGCAATTTCTTTGGAGTGCATGTTTTTCTGAAAGTAGATAGTGCGGAGAAATTATGTATACGTAAAAGTTTTAACTAATATCTAAATAAGAGATTATATCCAGAAATTACAACTAGAAAAGCATGTATTTTATAATAAATTGTTTATAAAAGATACAACTACAAGATGCCAACATAAAAACCACTTAAATGGATGAATATTTTTAATGTATTGGTTTTGAAATTGCATTTCACCCTTTCCCTGAATGAATCGTCCGTGTTTTAGGGGAAAGGAGAAATGGTGAAATGCTTACAGTCAAATAGCAGTTGTAGTTTTCTACAAAGTAATGATAGAAAAATGTCGTATGTACGAGAATGTATGGCTTTTTGAAATAATCGTTGAAATATTGAAATAAAATGGAATTTAAAGATAAAAACTTTCAATTATTTTCTACATTTAAATTATTTCGAGTCAAGGTAGGCCGGGGCGGTATCCGGTCAATAGTGCCAATCCAGAAGTGCCAACGGTGCCAATTCGTCAAAATCCAAAAGTGCCAATCCAAAGGTCGTACCTAACTTACCCAAAAACGTCCGCTTCATGTGTGTGCTCCTTTTGGCCTTTCATAATTTAACTTCTTTAACAGCTCAAAAATTCTGAATTGTTCAATGACAAAGACCTTGACAGACGATGACTGAAAAATAAAAATTTGCATTTTTGTACAATTTACGAATTGGCACTTCTGTCCATTTAATTGGCACTTTTGGTTTTTGGACTTTGCACTTAGGTATTGGCACAATTGACCGGGAATCGCCGGGGCCGGGGGCAAAACCATACATAAATAAGCCCGTCGTTGAAGGTTGTTTTCATAAGCACATACCTATTTAATTATCTGTTTGCAAGTGTTGAGGCTTAAAAAATAATCATATTTTTATTATGTAGGACTCTTAACATACTCTGCGTTGCACTTTATACCAAATGGATTAGATGGGCTGCACTTGAAAGCATTAGAGTACAGTTTAAGTTAAACATTTCCATCATACTCCAGCAAGTAGGTACATTTCAATATTCTTCACATACATAAATACTACTTAGGTAGAACTGTGGAAATTTGGTTTGGCCTGCTTCTTTCTTGAGTTTAATTTTAGTACATACTCAGGTAAGTAGTTTGAGAAACTTACAATTAGATAGACCCATTTGGTGTTTCTCCTGCCACATTTACGACAAACCTCACAAGTGCAGTTGTAGCATTTAGTGTGTGTACTTCCTAGTGTGTAGTGTACGTTTCTTCAGTCGACAACGTCCTTACTAATAAATTCACTTTGTCTCAAATATTTGTGATACATAGAAACACAGGTAAACGTAAAATTCTTATAAAATTTTGGCTAATGGTAATTTATTAATGTTTTTACAATTTGTCGAACAAAGTCGGTACGGATATTGTTAATTATATCCAATGTGTAGTGATTAACTGCGTAATAATTACAACTAGCTCCTTCCTACTGCGAGACCACACTTTCTTTACAAATGAATGGGGCTCTATCATCTATTCCCATGTTTTCCGGCGAAAACTAGTTACGTTTAGTTTTGCAGATTAAAAAATATTCCATAATACCATGTTTCTATACAAAAAATGCATGCGGTAAGCCTTGGCCATCATAGAGTAAACAGTACTCGAAAATTAAGCACATGACTATTGAGCAAAGGTTATCACTTACACATTTACGATTGTTTTGTAATTTTATGTGGTAATACGTGTCTTCATATATCCACCTTAAATATTCCAAATGTACACGTGCTGGAGCAAACAATGCACAGCCAACAATAGCTTGGTAAAATGGTAGGACGAATTTCCCTGATTTCCCCGAAATCGTACACAAAATACAAATACGATCCATCCGTAATAAAACATTCTGCCGACAATCATGCTCCATCGTTGCATTATTGTTGCACGTAAATTTTTTGAAGTGATTGTTGGCATTAGTTTAAAATTTGCGAAAAACATAATGAACAATTGTTATGTGTAGGGGACATTCTATAATGAATTACCATTTAAGTATTGCATTGCTAGCACCTCATTGAAATTGTTTCGCATTACTCAACGCAACGGTTTACAATAGTCCCTAATTGTGTAAGCAATGCTAATTCAGAAACAAATTATGTACACAATCAATGCAGCCATTAGGAAGCATAATTACACCTTGTGTGTATTCATGTAATCTATGTAAATGACTTTTCTGGAAGAGCCTTCTTCTCTGTATGACTGTTGACAACATGTTCTCATCACTCAGCCGCTATTAGTGCTGCTTTAATATTTCTTTCCCTTGCAACTGATTAGAAAGCAGAATGTATCGATTTTGTGAACAGCTGCCACTGCGTACTTTTGTCAGAAAAGACAATAATTAGTTCGACAAACAAATTATTTTTAAAGTGAACCATTTTACTTATTTATACTGAATATTTAAAGAGTAGTGACAAAGGCTGCCCATTCACTATTTCGACCAGGAAACCAAACAGATTCTATAGAGGATCAAATAACATTTCTTATTTTTTTGATCTAACTTGCATCATTAATGAAGAAATTCCAAGAAAGTTCCAGTTCTCCCGCTTCCACAGAGGTACGATCAAAATTTTAACCTCAAATTTTAACTTGCAAGTCTCATATTAGCATTAATTATATGCCACCACGAAATTCATCAGTTACTTTGATACATCATATGCAAATAAGTGAATCTAATATATAATGTAACGAAATTCTCTGATTACTCACAGGGAAAAGAAACTGGAGATTCTCTTCCTTACCCAACTTCTGTATTCTTTATTGTGGTGACGGAATTGTGTGAGAGATATACTTATTATGGGAATCGGGCCATCTTAATCCTGTACATGAGAAATATGCTGAGATTCTCTGAGGATGAAGCTACTATATATTTTCATTTATATATGCTACTTTGTTACGCCATGCCGGTGGTTGGTGGACTACTGGGCGACTCCCACCTAGGCAAATATCGCACTATTTTATACATTTCCTTGATTTATGCAGTGGGATGTGTCATCATGTCTGCAGCAGCCATTCCTACACTTAATTTACCGGCAGCGTAAGAACACTTGTCCACAATACTCACATATATTTTCATTAACGAGCAATGAGATGTGCACAATGGGTCCTTAAAGTACTTTACCTTTTTTAAAGGTATTCCCCATTGGAAAGTACTTTAATGACCACCCTGTATCTATATTCACTTCTTTTAGGCCGATAAGCATGTTGGGATTATTCTTGATGGCCGTAGGTACAGGGGGAATCAAACCCTGTGTCGTTGCACTTGGAGGAGACCAGTTCGTACTGCCCGTGCAAGAAAAACAACTTCAACAATTCTTTTCAGTATTTATGTTTTCAGTTACAATTGGAAGTATGATCAGCACAATCGTTACTCCCATTTTTAGAAAGGACGTCCATTGTTTTGGTGATGACAGTTGTTATGCACTTGCATTTGGTTTTAATGCAACGCTCATGGTCACTGCTGTCGGTAAACATCTTTAAAATTTTATTTCGAGATGGGACTGATACGGTATGTTTTTTTTTGATTTTCCTGAAATTGTATACATACCCAAAGCAAACATTGGTCCTATTTCTCACGCTACCGAATCGGTTTCACCTTATTTTTATGGCCAATATAAAGTTGACACACATTTAATACTCCTTGTCGTCTTTGTACGTGTGTACAAAAGTAATACTACCGAATGAACGTTAATATTCTATGTATTTTTTGCAATCGTTTGCACATTTTCGGAAATGGATGACATGTGTACACGGTTTGGCTCTTTATTGGCCTGCACTTGTTGACAACAAAATGAACCACACTTAACTCAGTAATATTCATGAGCGGAAAGGGAAAGTATAAAATCAATAAGCCCGAGGGAAATATCATGGTTAAGGTCGTCAAATGTATCTCTGTAAGTTACCGTCTCAAATCTCATCCTATTGTCCTCCTTACTTCTATATAAATGTTATATCATCTTCCTGCTCAGTGTATAGATATGCAATCTCGTGCGTCATCGCATCATGTTTCACTCACTCTCATTTAACAGTGCTAAATAATATAGAGTAAATCTATATACACATTTTATATAAATCTAGGCTAGATATGCTTAAGCTTTCGAATCTCTCGTCGCACTTGTTACATAACTTTCTATGTATGTATACCAAAACTCTCTATCAAAGGGTATATGTTTTTTTCATTACATAATGCTCAGGATGGATAAAGATCGCTGTTGCTTTAATACTTACAAGTTCTTTCACTTCTACTACACATCTGTATTGCGTATCTGTAAATGAACCGCAGGTGTTATATGACGCGTGTTTTTTTAATTGCAGTACGCGATAAGCAAGAAATTGGAAAGAAACAAATTAATAATATCGTCTGAAAAAAAGACACATTGGCTGGATTGTGCAATTGATAAATATGACTCGAAACTGATAGAGGACACGAAACGATTGCTGTACATCATGATCTACTTTATTCCTGTGCCAATGTTTTGGGCCTGTTCGTACAATAATGCAATATAATTTAACATTCACAGTACTTATCTACCTATTTTAATATATTAAATAAAAACGATTTAATATATTTAAGATATATACCGTTACAAAGTGATTATTTTACTAATTAATGGGTTTTGTTGTATTGTATTATTTTACGAACAGTATTCGATCAAATAGTAAGCTTTTAATATAAACTTATGTCATTAAGTATTATAGTGTGTAACAAATACGTGAAACCATACGACTGCCATTCGCCCATGAACTTCAGCAGCTTCCCTTTATTCTATAGACCATGTCGGTATCGATCATTTAAACTTGTGTTTGGTGCACAATATTCTAAGGTCATGTCGGCTGGCTCGTGCACTCTCATGTTGTATTTATATCTTCTTTCGCGGACTTTTAACAGGGATCCCGCTGGACGCTACAAGCGAGTAGGATGTCTGGTGCTGTAGGAAGCTTTTTTATTAAACCAGATCAAATGCAGGTATTCCTTCTGTTACCTTCGTCAGCTTTTATCAATACGCAGTAGAAATAGAAGATGAACAATGCATTCTAAAGCAGATGTGAATTTTCAGTCTCCCCTTTGATTTCTCGCAGGTTGTCAACTCGATCCTGATGTTTGTGTTCATACCGTTCTTCCAAGCCATTGTCTACCCTATTTTCGCAAAATGTAATCTACTTAAAAAACCATTACAACGAATGGGTGTCGGAGGATTTTTAGCAGCATTATCGTTTGTGTTTGCTGGACTGGTATGTTTATGTAGTATATATTTCATGAAATCTCCATTTTTAGAATTTCTCCATTCGGAAAAGTTTTTTTTATATATTTATTTCAGGTTGAAAGACGCATGGAAGTAAGTGGTTTACATTTTTTCGATTAAATTGTTTGTGTACATTGTAACTCAGTAGTAGAGTAAATAAGCCTTATTTCGTGATATAAATAGTTGATAGAATTTTTAAGCTTTTCGTACGAGGTACACGATTTTATTGGATTACCCACCTACGGAGACTAGTTGCAGAGTTTATTGTATACATACAAGTATGTACCTTACTGTTGAGGCGTGCAACATGAGATGTGTATTTTAAGCAACGATAATTATTTTTGGAGTTTATGACTGGAGGGAATGCGGTAGCTGGGTTAAAATTAAGCTAACCTGAATGGGCATATAAAATCCTGTAATAGGGCTCTGCAGATAGACACAGAGAACGCATTGCTGATAATATACTTTAGTCCCACCGTAATTGTTATCCTGGAGTACCGAGTGTAGTTTATGCCAGGTAATTAGGTTAAAGTGTCAGCGACACGGCAAAGTGTTCGGTCTTCAGCATCTAATGTTATTAAGCATTACTAATAGGCAGGAATAGTACTTAAATAGGCAGAGGATCTGATGAGTGTAGTTGCATGAGAGAATGCAGATATATATAGAATTTTGTGAATGAGGTGAGCAAAACCATTTGTTGATTATATTCATCCATGTAAATGTCAAGGTTGGCCTACAATACAATGCAATCAGATATAGAGGACGTAGAATGCGTAATTTCATGCCTGTCGTGTAATCAGTAACAAGAGCTAATACAAATGGAAGCTGATCAATGGATTTTTCTGAACGAAATGCATTGTTTGTCTAGAGCACATATCATGTGGGCCCAACTGCTGGAGAAACTCATTTGAATTTCATTAACACGTTACCTTGCCCTTTGAATATTTACGGAGGTTCCCAATTAGGGAATCACATTGTTGGCACTGAAGACAACCTTGTGGTTCGTTCGGTATTCGAGCGCAATGTGAGCGTTGAAATCTCGATGAACGACACATGTATCTTTGGAAATGGAGACGTGCTTTTAATCCACAGAAAATGGCAAGGTCAACTGCTTACATTGCCTTCTGCAGTTCAAAGTGTTCTTTTGGTCGTGAAAAACGGTTCACTCGTCTTGCAAAGTCTGCATCATCCGGATGACGTCAAGAAATCTAAAGAAGGGAATGCCAAGCTCAGGTGAGTTCCGTTACCTTTCCTCTTAAAGTAATAAGTAAGCTGGTGGTGGTGGTGGTGCTGGTGCACTCTCATATAATATATGTACGATACAGGTATCCTACATATAAATACATTGCTTTCGGCACTCGTACAACATAGATGCTATTTGTCTACTTACGTATGTAGCTTTGCCTGGAATTGACCTACCTCATACATGTAGTGGCACAGCAACCGTATACTTTAAAGGAAAGCACCGGAGTACAGCAGCAGGACTTGCAAAGTGTACTCAAGTGAGACGCAGAAAGTTCTTCTATGTACTATGAACTTGTAGTAGTGCAGCCCACTTGTATTCGTATGGCTGCTTCCAGCAGACTCGTGGCAATACATTAGTACATATTCTCATTTCATCTACTTTGCTACCTTTGCTTTCTACTTTCTCCTACTTCCACCAATCTACTACATACAGTACATCTCCCGTATTTTCTCCTTCCGTTGCGTCGCCTTTGTACTGTGGGTAGTCGGCGACTACCATACACCTCACTGGCAAGGTCGAACTTGTGAATCTCGCGTACATCTATACGGTAAAAGGTCTCGTAGTGTATCTCTCTGCTTTCTTATACTTGGAGGCTGTGCTTAATATGCAAGTACGTAGAATAAAATCATTCTTTTCTCCACATGAGATCTAGTCATTCTCCTGGCGCACTACATACAGAGTCTGGTGCTTTTCCAAAGCGTAGATACACTTGTCGTGCCAATTAAGAAGCAAGATATTTTGCTTTTTCATAGCTTTTGTCAGATTTATTTTTATAAGACCAACTTATAAAATAAATGTGTGTTTTGTAGCTAATAGTATGATTGAAAATATCAACCAAGGGTTCGCTTTGAATTGAATAAGACGGAATTAAAAATTTACATGCTTAATGATATGCTTAAGATTACAATTATAAGGATGCTCAAATAATGATCATTTATTAATAGTGTGCATAATGAGCTGTGATAACTTCATCATTATTATTTCATCACCCACTTACATAACATTTTTAAATTCCCTTGTCTACTAAAGCTAATGACAAGGATTCTTTAGTAGTTGTAATGCTTTGTTGCGCACAAACCTTTTTCCGAAGAATTTTCCTTAAAATTCTCGTAATACAAAACCATTAGACCAAGAACCTGCTAGAATTACTATTTACTAATATATTCCTATCAATAAATAATTTCAAACAACTTTAAACTCTAAACTCTAAATTCTCATTATAATGATATCTACAATATTTTTAGAATAATTTATAACGAATTCGATTATCCTGATGATGAACCAATTCATAATACGAGTTTCGTCACTACAATATTGACTGGATCCCATGGAACTGTCAAGAAGTACGACCTGAAAGTAAATGCCATAGTAAATTCAGAGAAACCAATGGAAATTTGGCCAGATTTGTAAGCAGTTTTTGAAACCGATATTTTTATGATTACACTTGGATAGATAAGCTTGAAATTAATGTGCCAATTTACAGTTACGACATCACTGTGATATCTCATTTTTATGGTACAAATTATACGTACGTGAAAACTCTTGAAGACAAAGAGCATTTCCAACCTGGAGGTAGTTACATCTTGGTTTTGCATCAAAATTATCATCATCCAAACGACCTAAAGGTGCTCCTCAATTTTTGTGGAGAAAGTTATGCTCATATAATAGGTTTATGTATTTCAATTCACATGTAAAGCTTAAACTAATTTGTACTTCCAGGATCAGTTGATAGTCTTATCTCCTCCTAATGAGGTGCACATGTTGTGGCTCATTCCTCAGTATTTACTAATGGCTTGGTCTGAAGTAAGTTCCTTCTGGAGGACAGAACACTGGGAATTTGACCAAAATGATTTTTGACCGGTTCGACCTTTTTCGCTAAAAGTTCTGCTTACGTGTTCCTTTAAACATTTCCAGTGTTGTTTTAGATTAAGTTAGAAAAGGTCCAACCGGTCAAAATTATTTAGACCAAATAGGCGTAACTTTTTGGGGTTCCCTCCTCCAGACACGCGTTTTATAAAATTATGATTATTTTTTCGCGGATTTACGTTGGTGAATGTAATGCAGTATCAACGTACCAAAATTACAGACAGGAGGCAAATTTTGAAATGTGACCTCTTAAATTTAGGTTCTATTCATCATTTCTGGAATTGAGTTTGCGTTCACGGAGGTTAGTATGCTAAAAGTACTTTTCGCTTTGCGCAATTAGCAAACAAATTATAATATAGAATTTTGTCATATTTGTCATTATTTGATAAATAATGCCGTTGATGGGGAAATAGTTTGTTGGAACATGGGATTCATGCGGATATAATAATTTTGTATGACGCACGCAGGCTCCTGAAAGCATGAAAAGTGTTGTACAGTCTTGCTGGCATTTAACAAATGCTGCTGGAAATGGAATTGTGATTGCGTCTGCCCAAATAAAATATCCACACACTCAAGTAAGTAAAATCATGCAATCCACATTTACCGAGATGTGTCTCTACCGAATTTAATGTACAGCAATTCACGGCAGCAAATCACCTTTGATAAAGTTCCAAAGATTCGATTATAAATTGTCAATATGTTTATGCATGTTTATATGATGAGCTTTAAAGAGCATTTTTGATCTAATTATCAACCCCCGCATATGTAATTATTGAATTGCGTCACAGTCAATTTTTATTTGTTTCTTCTCTAGGCCACGGAATATTTCACATTTGCAATATTAATGGGTGTAGACATGGTCTTCTTCTCTCTACTAGCTTTCGGTTACAAATACGTCTCAGCAGAAGAGAAATCTAATAACGACTGCTCGGAAGAGATAGAAAAGTTCCAGCAGAAAGTCGATTCTGATGTACTTAGATCTTGAAAGTTATGTTATAAGTTGTCGTCTACACTTATTCTACGATGATTTCGCAATTTTCTTTGCGTGTGCGAATGGACGTCTAAGTAAGTGTGTAATATACTCATTGGGAATTTTTTAAACGTGATGATTCTTGTAATAAAGAACATTAATCAAAATACGAGCAAATTATCATGTAGTTTTATTGAACGTTAACTTTTCTCAGTCACATTATATTAACTTTTAACAAATTCGAGATTTTTCTACTACTAATATACTTATGTAATATCTGTAGATACAATTAAGGTTACGTTATCTGACAACTATTAATAATAGTACCTACAATTTACGAGCTACGAACTTGCGCCGTTACCGCTTCAACGATCAGCAGAGTATTATGGAAGAAAAAGTTCATGCCAAAACCAAGGCAAGCAAATCGAATAACATATAACCTCGAAAGCTTCTTCCCATGTAATTCGGATAGATAATTATTTGGTTTTCAAAGTGAATTAATGAATACCTCCAGGATCAATATGAAAGTACAACGTTTCAACGAAAGTAATGCTAGCTGTCATGTTTACATCATATTTTAAATAACGACGTAGTATTCATTTACAGTGTAATAATGTGGTTAGGGGTTAATATAATATTTTATGTATACACAAATATGTATCTAAAACACTAATGAGTAAATTAACAACCAACTAATTGACTAATTAAATTAATTGTACTTGGACATTTTAAAAATAAAAATTCAATGATATTGAAAGAACGGGTTCTTATAAAATAAATTATCACTAATAACAAACGAGACCTCCAAGCCTTAAATATATTTTACACGTAATATCATTCACAAGGTCATCAACCGTTTTATTTTAAGATCACATACAAATATCATTACGTAGATTATTATGACGTACACAAATACAACAGCACAATATTATATATGTATAAATAATTACAATAATGGTGCAACGAGACAACCACATGGAAGTAAATATCTATTAATACAGATAAATATATACCAGTTAAAACTCAGCTATACACCTGCCTTCACTTATATATGTAACTATTGTACTCATTGTTAGTGTACCAATGCCTATGTTTCAATATGCATCACTATACATTAAAAGAACACATTAGCAAAATTATTTCTTTATGACAACTATTTACCTTTAATATGTTCAAAGATTTGAATCTCACCGTCTAATAAACTCTTATACACTTATGTAAGTACAGGTATCTATTAAAGTAGGTACTGTGTATAAGGTAAGAAGTGACGTACAAGCCTAATAATAATAATATGCACAATTTGACACCTACCTGTTGTACAAGAACTTCAAAATGTTTTCAATATTGATTTTAAAGTAGAGAAAATCAAATAAACCACAAATGCCCAAAGCGAATAAGTAATGAGTTTTTTTATTAGATAATTCTCTCTGAATTAAACTTTGTAGTAAGCATGTAATTTAGTGTGTCTTGGAGCAGCAGACGTGGAAAAGTACAAAAAATAATGTGTACGTACACAAATCACGAAAAAGTCAAAGTATATTTGTTGGCTCTTATGATATTTTGTAAAATAATATACTTATGTACATTTATATTTGAAGTGAGGGAGAGGTGACGGGTTAACAAGGAAAATAAAAACCGTTTACATTAAATTACAGAAAATGGGTTGGGCCGTCTCCCATCTAAATGTATAGATAAATAGACGGTACAGGTAAACACGTTATGCAACACACGAGGGACGAGCATACAAAAAGAGCCACAGAAAACAAACACACACACTTACAAGCAACCTTGTATGGCTATATTTAGCAACGGGACAAGACCAGAAACCTTTAGCAGTCACAGACTATGGCACATCATCCGAATTCACTGGCATTCGAATAAAATCTTTATAAACATTAAGAAATATACATATTGACACATTGCATATCAATGTGTACATTTTTGCTACAAAATCTAATCATATACAATGCCTACTGCTTTCTTTTTCTGTTTTCACTTAATCCTAGTATTTTGTTATGCTTTTGCAAACACCTTCCCTACATATCCCACAATTATTCGAAATCAAAAGATGAAAGTATTCAAATTAATTATCGTACACGTTAACCATAAAGGATTATTTTTGTGCACCTAAAAGATAATTAATATCCCATATTGAAGCACCGAAACAATTTATTTCGAAAAGAAACGTACCGCCAACACCCTAACATTTTATACAACTAGTGCACAGAGATATAGAAATATTGAATGCGATAATATCGACAACTGACGTACATATTATGTAATCGTGTTGTTTTATCTTTGTGGTAAATTACCAGAGAGCATAAAAATGCTTGTTCACCGGATTTATTGAAATGACATGTGTTGTGTAAGCATGACTTTACGAGGTAGCTGAAGTCACAAAATATACTTCCCTTGATCATTTATGTCAATAACCTGAAAACTAAACGTTTGCTCTGCAAGATCATCCTTTTGGGATTTTTTTTATATCATGTCATCTCATACTTATTTTCTTGAAGACGGAAAAGAAGGAAATAATAATAATTTGTTAACAATAAATATAATTTAATAATAATAACTATGGGAATTTCCTTTAATGTTATTTTCACTGCTCGCGGGTCCGAATCGCAATTTCGCAATATTTCCTTAAGAGAAAGGGAAACCTTAATACACTATTGGATACCTAAGAGACAAAGACGGTTTAGGTAAGAAACTACTGTCGATGTGTCGTCGATTCGTATTCCAACAAATAATTTTTTGACCATACCTTTTGGCTTGACACTGCTTCTAATTGTAATCATAGCTTCATTCGACATGCATATAAATATTAGTGTAGTAATACTTTAAACTAACTTTAGCATTTTTTGATAGTTTTCGTAACATATTTAAAATGTTGTTTCGTCTTAGAAAGTTAAATTTTATGTGATACAGGATATAGTTGAATGTAATGCAAATGGGGAAAAGTATGAGTGGATCAGTGTGAGAAATCTTGGGTGTCGTGTCTAGAATCTACTATAATTATGTGCACACAAATGCAAACATCATAATTCATGTTCGCCACAAGGTATTTTTGTAGGTTCGTATATGTAATACATTAATTACGATAATATATCTATTAACGTTATAAATTCTGACCTTTTATTTCCAACTAATGTAACTGCTTTGAATAGGTACATTATCAGTATTACTATTGATATATTTGAATATAATATGTTTGTAGATAGATATAGTAGACGTATGTATAATAATAAAATACAGAATATCATCGTAGCTGTGAGTACGGTGTCAGAGTGAATACGATAAATACTAGAATTGCAATTCAATCAGTGTAACTACTAAAATGGATTTAGCTATGTGTAATAAGTTTGAGCATTTAATTTGCATCATTTGTGTTTGTAATTTTTGTTCCTCCTCTCTGTACTCTATACACTCTCTTGCATCGTTGCATCTAGCATTCCACTAAAAGTGTAAGAAACGTAATTAAATCTGAAACCTTATGTATTATTGTGTAAGTACATATTTAAAAATAAGGAAATAAAGTTCTAATAAATTATTTAGAATATCTACATTGATCGCTTGTGTGTTGTGTACGTAACACGGTTGCTTTGCTGCTCACTCACAATTTTTAAGACCTGAACTTCTGTCTCATCGTTCTAAATGAAGTCTCACTGTTGTAACGTTTGCAGCCACAAACAGTTGCACCTAGTATATACATAAATATGAATATTGGGTATATACTCGCTTAAATATTATGTATGTATATTAGTATTTGGTTAAAGTTTCGGTTCCTTTGCAGGTGCCTTCAGTAAGCGTAATATGTACCTTTTGGTTCAGTTTTTATTGTTACGGAAATTAAAATATATACAGAAGCTCATGGAACATTAAGAAAGAGAGACCATTTACTTTATTATTATGGATTCATAATTTTTCAAGTTGAGACTAAAATCAGAGTGAATGCAAACAGTAGACAAACGTACGATATTTAAATGGGATACTACTAATTGTAAGTCGCAGTGAAACAATTTCCTTGTCTCTCTGTGATGTGTTCGCTATGCTAAAAGTATGTTTGCATACGTTGAATTAATCGGATTGTTAAATGGCAGCTCTGAATTCAACAATTTAAATAAGCTCTTGAGCTCATTCTCTAGTATAATTTTTTAGAGGATGTCTAAGGATATTTCATCTTAGGTGAAAATGTATTTGATAGAGGCACACATTGAAAACGAACCACAGAGATTTTGAATGATGTTCTTACTAATGATGTTATCTAATTTAAGGTACTCCAGTATTGAAAGCATGAACAAGTGTAATAAAGCATTATGCAATTATTTGGCTTTCAGGTTTCTAAATGTTCTCTAGTAATGAAGATAGTTGCTAGTATAGATAGAGTGGAACAATAATGTTGTATCGCTTGAAGAATGAAGAGGCGGTGTGCGGGAGTCGATGTTCGTCGTACGAGAACCCGAATAAATTGATGTTTAGGTCAATAGACAAAAATATCTGAATTTTAATTGACTACAGGTACATAGCATAGCCTTGTGCATCTTAATTGTGATATCTCACACGAATATATTACAGACAGGTAAGTTCTAAAATTGAGCCGCTGTGCAACCCCGTTGCTTACAAATCCTTCGTAGATTTTCTCATGTACGCATCATTAATTATTATCTCTGTGTGTAATCTGAACTATCGGTCTAGCTATTAGTACGATCTATTCTTATTCTTGCATTGTGACCAAACCATTGAAATTAATGAGCAAACTAATTACGCGCACATCTACCAAGCACACTTTCTGGGACAAATCGCCTAATGTCTCACTAATTAATATATGTTCATTACACTGGTCGAGTTAAGTAAAAAATTTCCAACTGATTTGCAGATATAAAGTATGTGGGTTGCTGGCAATGAAACATATTCACAAAGTAAAAATATCTACCTACTGTCTAACGAAATTCTGGTAAAGTATCTAAATACATGTAATATCAATAGGAACATGTTACTATAAGTAGTTTTGTGTTGTTTCCGAATCTGTCATTTGAAATATTTTAAAACTATATGTTCAAGTATTTAGTTACCATATTTAATGGTACATGTACGTAATAAGCTTGTGCAGTATATGTAAGTATGCATTTATGTTCCTTTGCATGCATTGTTCGACAAACTTTTGCATTGGCAAATTGAATCCGTACGACGGATTTTTGCAAACTTAGTTAGTGTAATATTATCTTATAGTTCTTTGTGTAACCTCAATCCTATATGTTACCAGCAACAAGATTGATTATTTTCTGCTCTGCAGACAGCCAACAAGGTGTAAGTCCATACATAACTTTCTCCAGGTTCATAGATTTCATGTATAATATTTTACTTTGTAATTGTACGGATTTATAGCATTTTTAGACAATGTGCCAAGGAACCATTTCTTTTATGGTTATTGTCCCTGGACATTACATCAATATTAAAGTGTTAACGTCAACGTTAAGCCCGTGTACACACGGGGTCGGAAGATTCTGACAAACATCTCATTACAATTCTTCCAAGTATTGGAAGGAGAACCTGCCTCCCACTGCACATTTACGTTTTTAATGTTAATTAATTATACGCTTGCCATTGGCTGCTTTCTTTTCACCCCACGTAAACAGTCACACACACAAACATTATTTTAATGGCTCTATTGGCAACATTCAAACTAGTAAGTACACGTAAATTTGTGTTCTGTGCACAACGAAGCCATGAGAAGATTCACGGATTTTTAAATGAGTATCTTCAATGCAACACCTCCACTCTTCTACTAAAACACACGTATTGGATTTATTTGTGGATATTTACTTATAATACGGAGTAGGTACAATGTACAGGCTATATAATGAACAGAACAATTTGAGCAATGTAGAGTATACCCTTTCATTACTTTAATTATATTTTGTGATACGTGGGTACAATTGCTCCATGAATGTACGCTAATATTTGTCAACCGTCATTCATGCGATATTGGATGTAAAATTATATCATTACCTTGTGATTCACGACTTGATAGATTTTTTCTCGAATTCTGACATTTTTTAAACCTTCGTGTGATGATGGTTGTCTCGTGCTGCGCTGCCGATGACGAGTACAAGATATTTAATCTTTGAAGGACGGTTGAGGAGAGTTGACTGATAATGAGCTTAGATTAAGTGCTGGAGAAACGGGAGAATCCGGAGCAAAACTGGAAGATGAGGATGGAGGTCGGGAGTGCTCCATCTTTATAGGTCGATCATCGCTGAATGAATCGGTTGTCGATGTCGGCGTGGAAGTACCAATCTGGTCGGAGGATGACGAGCTATTTCTTGTATGTGTGCGCAAATGACGGGTGATCATATCACGGCGACAAGCTGAATATGGACATTGCGGGCATTTGTAGGGCTTTTCACCAGTGTGAGTTCTCTGGTGAGTGCTCAGATGGTCCGACCTGCCAAAAAAATGAAAATCATTTTTATTAGCCAAAAGAATACTCATTAAATTTAAGAAATGGACACAGAGAGTTTTAAAAAAAATTGAATTGGACTCACCTTGAGAAGACTTGTCCACAGACACGGCAGGTGTATGGCTTGAGACCAGTATGTAGTCTCATATGACGTGTAAGCATGTCACTTCTGGCGAACGACCGATGGCAAACATCACATGGATAACTTTTGTTAGGATCGTGCGGTTTACTTTTATGCCTTGAGGCCATATGTTTGGCTAATCGGTCATGTAGACTGAACATTTGACCGCACACCGGGCACACGAAAGCCATGTCGGATCCTGGAGGCATCTCTTCAACAACGGGAGAAACTTCTAAATTATACCGAAGGGCTACTGAATTTCGTGTGGTGGGAGAAATTGCGTCTGCTCTCAATAATTTTGCACCTGTAATGTTACAGATCATCAGGTATCCACAAGATATTAATTTTACAAAGGCGAGAGAATTAATTTAATGATCTTGTACCTGGAGACAATCCTGGAGAGTTTTGTGGAATGGCTAGACTAGATAAGAATCGTGTACTAAGACTTTCACAGCTTGCACTGCTCCCGAAACGCTCCCGACTTCCCTTCATGGACAAGTCCAAGGGAGAATCTTGTGGTGAAGACTGATCTGACTCCAAGGACCCTCCTTTCGATGGCATTGTCAGTGGGTGAGGTATTGCTTTTCGGGGGCGCGTTTGCGGTTTTGAACTGTATGCTGCTTTCATTGTCAGATCGGTTGGTTCAAGTTTTGGAGATTCAGGAAGCAGTGGAAGATCCGAATCGGAATGACATCTAGGCAGATTAGAACAACTACTGAAATTCAATTATTTATTCATAAATTGGTGGGGGTGATTTGAAAAGAATTTGAATTTTGAAATATTTAAATTTACCTGCGCCGATATAATTCAGCGAGAAAACCCTGTTGGAACGTTTGGTCAGAAGAAAACAACGGTGATGGTGAGAGTGGAGTATTTGGCGTGAGGGGGGATACGGGAGACGAGGGAACACCGAAAAGGCAGCGTGATTGTTCCACAGTAGAAATTGGCAACATTGCCAAGCCGGTATGTACCCGTGCCATCAGTCTGTTCTGACTGTCCATGAAGGATGAGTGAATGGCTGTGGCCACGGTGTTCGGCGGAGAGTCTTGCAAACGTAAGGGGCTAATTGTGATGCGCGGTGAGTCGTACGACCGTGTAGAAGCGGAGGACGGTGAAGGGCCTGGGCTGAAAACTTCTTCCTCTTCCGAAATTGCGCTGCATAGATACCTCTCTCTATCTTGGCTGTCAAATCGGAACACCTCGCTGTGGAAGGTGGAGGAGGGTTGAGAAGCTTGGGTTGCAGTAGCGCCCGCCAGTGTAATGCTGCCTGCCGTTGGCACCGTACCAGAATGTGTTGGGGAAGCTGAGGACGCGCCAAGTGAAACGTTTGCCCCGAAAATTGGAGATTTCGCTCCGCCCGTGAGCAAAATTGATTCAAGTCGACCGGAAGTCTGCAGCGAAGGAAAATCAAGTTTTGTGTGCATGTGCTCCGCTGATTTGACAAATAATTCGCCACCAGATGTAGCTGCTGCTCCTGGCGTTGCTATTGATATTTGCTCAGTTGAACCTGGTCTACCTGCGACCAGGGAAAATCCACGTTTGGCTTTTCGAAACTTAGAATGAATTAAGCTACTGTCGTCGTCTGTTATGTCCATATCACATCCAAGTTAATTTTCAATACTAGTCTTTTGCTGCCACTTGTGGCTCTTTCCCGGTCCAAATGGTCATCATAAGAGCTTGTCATTTGGAAATCTGTGAAACAAAAAAAATCAAAACGATTCCTTTAATTATTACTATTATTACATTTATGGGATACAATGGGTTTTACTTGAAATATTCCATTGAAAGTATTGTTACAAATTAAATCCAATTCCATTCGTTCAAGTTCATCTCATGCATTGTGTCAGACGCAAAAGTGAAGCTTGGCTACAGGCAATAACTTATACTCTCACATTATAATCACAAATTTCTTGATGGTGCATTTCATCTGCACAGTTCTATTTTTAAACCGTATCTTGTAAGCTACTCCCACTTTTTGTGCACTCCGAACTTGTGTGCTCAAGCATCTTATACAAGAAAGCAATACACGAAGCAAAACACGAGGCTGTCAAATGTGTCAAAGTTTTTCCAGCATCTAGAGAAGAAAACTGTGGAAGCGTCGATCTTTTCTGCACGAAATAATATATTTCTGCATTTTACATTGACAGTCAAATGTGAAGATCCTCCCTTCAAACACACAGACACACAAGTACAAAAACACACACGTACTTCAATATAATCTACAAGATCAAATTAGTATATAAGTAGTTATACCGTATGTCTGTACAATTTATATTAGCTTATACATACTAGCCAATTGGCCGTTAGAGGACCCCTAGGTCCTATAAACTGTCCATTTTCCAAATACCAAATGACGTAACTCGCAGTACTTCACTACAAAACTTTGTTCATGATGGCAGAGTGTTCTTTGTGATCCTGTCATTCACATAATCAGGCAGCCATCTTCATTAATATGTAATGTTGAAATTGTTTCATAAAATAATCAGTATAAAGTTTCTCTGTCCAGAGACAAGTACTTGGGCTCACAGGGAATAGATAATGCTTAATGCTACAACAATGCACTTCAATTTGTCACTGCAAATAGAAAATATGCTCCACGGTCCCAATTTTTTCCTATCTAATGTATAAATTGATTTGTTTCATATATAAGACAGAATATAGTGCAATAAAACCTTTTTAGCATACAACACGATCTGATTTTATTATCTTGTGCAATTAAAATCACATTTTCTGCAAGAATGGATCTCATTTGTATCTGTTCTCAAAGCGCATTTCTATTGTAATACATGGATATGTATTCTATTTTAAATTCTATAAGGAAGCGAATCCCTATAGGAAATACGTAACAGTATCTTACGTACGTACAACAAAGATCAGGTTATGTTTTCACTAATGAATGTAAAGAAATGTACGTAATATGCGATTCCACGTAAATCATAGGTTAGGGGAAGTTGATGAGTTCACTGTCAGTGTTAGGAGGCTATATTATTGCAGTAGTGATTAGACACGAAGAAAGCATTAAGGTGAATGAGGAAAGCCTTATGAAAAGGAAATAAGTGAGAAGAGAGAGTTTCGCGTAAATGCACGTACGTAAGCAGAGTGTTCTCTGCTGAAAGTTTGGCCTGGTTCTGCTATAGGACAGCGGATTTCTATATGGAAGTAAGCATAGCAGGTAGTGGAAGGCTGGAGCATAGAATTGGAACCACTCTGCTCGACTACTTTGGTCTATTTACTGTATTCTGTGGACTGTATATACCCACAGCCCACGACTCGAGTTCGAGGAACTTAAGAGAGTGAGGCGATCAATATTGAGGAGGTGGAGGAGAAGAGGAGGTCACAGCCTTGAATTTTTCGGCCTTGCAAAACTCGTTGGTGATCGATATCCGTCATTATTTAGCACAGCAATTTATTAGCATAAAGAAATCATCTGGACGCAACGTGTATTATCTTAGAGAAATTCTGCTGATCGACTGAATGGAATCCCGTCACCTGTCACTTCATACAAGTTTTCTGTGACGCACAAGCAATTCTGATCATCTAGAAATAGTAAGCACGTAGTCAGTCGGCAAATAATATTTGTATTGTGCTAGCTAGGGGCTTTTAGCAAAATACTAAAATTCGCAACACACACAAACACACGAGCCAGAGCCGCTTTCTTCTCAGTCTATTGTCATTATTTGTCATTGAGTAAATTCATCATAATTTATTTGCTTTGAGTATTATTTTCTTCGAAAGTGAGAGCATTGTGTTCCAAGACAGACACTGCTCAAGCAACTTTCTCTCTAGTGATTCCTTACTACTAACAAGCTACGGTAACAGGATCCATTTCATTTATTTTGCTACGATATGCCGCTATTTTGACGATCTTGTGCGCAATTATTTTCTTCCAGAACTTCTCCAATGGTTATCTGAGCTAGCTAACATGGTACTGAAGTGAAAGTAATCAAAAAGCAAGAGGAAAAACTTTTTTTTTCACCAAGGCCAACAAATAGAAAGGGAAAATTAATAGCTGGCTGGATAGGGCTTACTGTGTATTATTGCAACTTTAGTAGTATGTGTGTATGTATGTATGTATGTAGCAGTGTAAAGAGTAGGTATGAAATCACGTGCATGCATGTACTGTGTTGAATATTGTGGTGTAGCGTCAGTCCACCCCTTCCACTAAATCTACGTACATAGGTATGTGATGTGCGCTATAGTACACAAGTTTACGTACATGCAGATGAAAGTAAGCCTTCCCAGAAGACAAGACACAACTTCAGACTGCAAAGCAGACTCTGCAGAAAATTTCAAGTAGGAATACTAATTTTCTACTTCCGCCTTTAACAGAATCAAATTTGTGCCCATGTCACAGTCACACCATCAGATGTGGAATTGTCGGTCACCTGACTTTCTCCTTAGCTTCACAAGATAAACAATTAATTCCGTGCCTTTGACTTTGATTTCCAATTTCCGCTTAGAGGGTATAGGTCATAATAATTCTATATCATTTAGTTGGCTATAAAGTCTGCTTGTGCAAATTTAATCATCAGGTTAACAAATTTTGAAATGTTGGCAACTCGCATCAAAATTTGTCCTCAGTGGCAAAACGAAATTCGTGATAAATACAATTAAGAGTTATATTGAATCTGTTGTTTATGGAGAATTCTAGTTCGCAGTTGCTTCAAAAGATCGTGAAACTATAATTTTATTTGATTTCTAATGGATTCGTAGTCTCCAAAGGAACTCTGGGAGGATGGGTAGAGACAGCATTAGAATAAGGGACTTCCTTGGCAGTTTTACGCTCGGTTAAATCTTCTACTTCCTTTTGTCTTGCTTTTCCTACTTTGAACGTCTTTAAGGAAAACGCCTTTTGACAGAAAACTTAGGGCTTCCGAGTTGATGCAGCTTCCGTTACATATCAGTACGTGCGTGGCTCTTGTCTACTTTGTAGCCAGAATAGTCAGCAGTTGATAAATCTTCAAAAGATAAAGTTCCGTCTAAGAATCACTTTTACTTTCCCACAAACGAACAATACTACGTAATCGAATTCAAGAAAGTCCTCCTACTTATGTACGTAACCTGAGTACTATGTAGTACAAGTACAGCGATACGTGTACTGCGTATCACTTTTATTCAACTGGGAATCTGTAGTTGTGTAATATCGACAAAATATCAGTGATGCCGATTTCAATGTGGTTAGTAAAAGATGTGGCCGTGAAAGTGCGGGATACAATAAGCGAGGAGACTCGTATATCTTATTAGCACGGCTTATCATTTTCAAAATGATCTCTGACTACAAATGTTCATGAAATTCTTATGTTCAATAACAAGCAATAATTTAAAATTTATGGTTAGATCAATAAACTTCCTTGCATTCAATAGCAATTCAATTATCAAAGCAATTTCACAAGTCCCGATTCACAATTTCCTACACACAGAAAACTATGAGTTATCTAACACCACATTTCTGCCTTCTTCAAATCAAAGATAATTGAATACTGAATGATGAATGACTTTGCGTATTTCAGCAAACCTACCTCTCTAAAAGTTAAGTGGTTGTTCCAAATGCTTTGCTTACTAAAAGGAAATAAGTTGAAAAATAAATAAATTACCATAAAAGGAACTTCAGACATCAGAGGAAATTAATTTATGTATGTATATTAAAACAAAATTTTACTTTTGCAACCAACTTATATAGCCAAAATTTTAAAACGAAACCTATTACGCAACATATCAGAAAATATACTTCTAATTGGCTGTTGTAGAAATTGTGAATCATCTAACCACACAAGCACTAGTGTATGGAATTACTTTGACTAGTGATAATGGTGATAACCAGGCTGCTCGAGGAGACTGGATAAAATCCCGCCTACTAGGTCATTTTTTCGCAGATTGTAGTTAGCATTCGTCTAATAGGAAACGAGCGCATGCAAGGCCCTAATTTTCAGAAAGAAATTTAGATTTCAATTATTTTTGAGCAGTTTTGTCACAAACCGTCGGTCTACGGTCGAATATTACATTTTCAGCAAATTAATACCACGATATTGGCCTTCCAGTTTATATTACATAATTGGTTTTTGAAAATCAAGTAAGGATATTGGCTGATATTGATTTTTTTAGCTTTGAAATATTGAATGCCTAATTTTGTCTTCAAAGCAAGAACACAATGTTTCATTATATTTTATTATGTGTTTTTACACCACCATTTATTTTTTGTCTTTCGCGTTTTTATTTAAAAAAATATTTTAATTAGGTCAGAAACAAATGTTATTTTTTGTTTTTTGAGTCTTTTTTATTTAAATTTTTTTATTAGGTCAAAAACCAATGTTTATTTTTTGTCTTTTGCGACTTTTTTATTTTATAAAATATTTTATTAATTAGGTCCGAAACTTATTATATTCTGTAATTTGTCGCGCGAATTCTGTAGGTACAATTCGATCCCACCATTACTATGCACAAGGCATGGTGCGGTGGCGGTACCATTCATTACATAGCATTTCATTCTGTGATCTTGTGAGCGAGTAAGATTCTGTATGTACTTATCGCGATAAGTGATGTTCGACATGCATACGAACTACTGTACTGTCTGCAGACTCGTTTATTTGTTTCTATCGTAGGTTTGCCGTTTGTTGGTTGTGCAGTTAGCTGTTGTAAAAGATTGCAAGGAAAACAATGAAGAAGAACCTGAAGCAAAGAGGAGAGGGAGATAAGGACGGATGAATTGGAAATGAGAAACTGCGGTGAAGACGAGATCATCATGAGGGAACTTCATTGGTATGAATGCCTCGTTTGACGAGTCAGCTATTTATAGCTGATGAACCTACTTATTGAGATAAAGAAAAAGAAAAGGTATATAACGTACCTAGACAGCACAAACCTAACTCTGGTCCTTTTTTCCTCCTCCCGCATATCTTATAGGAATAACTAATACGGATGCAGGCAGACACACAAACCATCTTATTTAAATATTTGCAAGTGCTCTCACAGACCCATTCACTATTGTTAGTATCACAGTTAATTCATTTCTGCATTATTTAGTACACCGCCTGCCCAACTTAATGTGAAAATGATACATGGGAGAAGTTCATGAAATAATGTTGGGCAACTTCGTGCCCGTCGATGAAGTGACGATATTATTTTGTTGCTTCTGTTGTTAGTCCTCTGAAGATTACAGGCAAATATTCTCTGTGTACAATTTACAATGTGTTGGCTGACTATAGATCAGACACAAATGCAAATCACCAGGGAAGAGGTGCTTGCCATCCATTTCATCTCTGTCATCTCCCACACAAATGTATCTTTGATCATGATCTTTCACCGCAGTCGTATGAACTGCTTGGGTGATTAGTAACAAACGTAGTACATGTAAATATACAGACTGTAATGCAGTGTGTTAATTTAATAGAAAATATACAGATTGTTAGATCACATCATAGATAATAAACTAGCAGTTGTAGTTTAGACGCCCCTTTCACGGCCCAATATTAAATATGCCTGTTGATGTCTCAGTCCTGACTTTTGTGTGTCGCCGTGTGCTCGTTTGACAGACAGGATATTTTATATTGATATTTGAACCCCATTAAATTCCAATTACCTTTCAAGTTACAATCACAACATTGTAGTCAATAAATATTTTCACGTCTTGCTTTCACAGTCCCACTAATTTAACTTAGTCGTGCTCTAATCACTCAAGTTAAACTTTTCCCTGTTCATTTACACCAAACAAAGGCATACAAACTATATTATCTGGTTCTTTTACTAATCTTGTATAGGTATGTGTATAAAAGTTAATCCTTGCATGGGAACATTCACCTGCTGCAGAAATTAGAATTTTGGTGTGTTGCTTACAGCATTTGTTTATAATAAAAGAGAGAGAGAGAAAGAGATGCTGTTACAAAGAGAAGTTTGTGGACACCCTGGGCATTATTATTACGGGTGTCGACGGCACATGTTGAGAAACATAGCGTCTCTTACGAAAACGAAGCCGAGAAGCACATTTTACTACGTACAACTTGACGTCAGTAAGGACTTTTTCCCAGCAATCGATATAATGAGAAGTGTAAAGGTGGACGTTTGCTGTGAGAGCGTTGTGCGTCATTATATGTAGTAGGCATATACAGAGGATTCCGTAAAGGTAAACATCACACGCTCGCTACTCCACCCACGCTCGACTCCAAGACATATGTACATACATAATACGGCGTTCCGTATCGCCTCGTTTGCTCACACAACGATCTTGGCCCTGTATGTGTGTGTATGTGTGCACCACCACCAACTACAAAGTCATAGTGTACATAATGTATGTGTACATTTGACTGTGAAGACCCCTTCTTCCACCAACAACACTGCGGTACAATACGGCTGTCCAAAATCCACTACACCATTATACCAAGTGTACCTTTGTAACTTTGCTGCATTCCTCTATTCTGCACTGTTCCACATTCAACGATTCAACATCCAACTACTAGATCCTACTCTCACGCTTCCAGCATATACACAGGAACTGTGCACACGGCTGTATACACATTCTACACACTTATATACGCGAAACAAACAATACACCATTTACACTGCTATTAACATCCAAAGGCTAATTATCTCAGGGCTTAATTCCGATCTGCATTCATTTATTTATAGTTGACTGCTTTGTTTCGAATATACTTACTACATGTGCTGTGCACCTAATAACGTTTACATTTAGCAGAGCTCTGCAACATTCTAAATATACACCTACATAACATTTCAATATTTTGATTAACTTTGTCGTTTCGAGTTTTATTTCATTGGAGCAAAATCGTAAATATTTGCTCCTCACTTCCAAATTGGATAACGACACAGACGCATGGAATTACTACCTTAAATTATGGTGATCAGAAATGGTTCGTACATTTTACACGCTTGCTTGCTTATACATTGAAATGTTTTCTTTACAAAATAGAGAATAGTTAATCACGGATATTTTTTTGCTTCTATCAGTTCCAATGGCTGTGAAGTGTCCTTTGGCATAAATACGAGCAGGATGCAGTAGGATTAGAGTTACCCAATGAAACAAATAACTTTCAAAATACCTGAGATACACGAATTATTACCTGTCCTATAATTAGCTTAATAACTAATTACCTGAATGAGTTTTATGGAACTTGTACTTTTGTATAAAACATTCACTATCTACGTCAATCGCTTAATTGTAATACACTTACTAATGATCACAGAAATTCTTATTGTCTCTCTGCGCTTATAAATATTATGTACAGTATGTAGCTGTTGCCATTTATATGCAAGTAAACAAAATTACCATGAAAAAATAGAGCATAAAGTTGTATTAGCCCGCAAAATGCAAAAGAATATTATTTTTACAAAGCTCGCAAATCGGGTTCACTTCTTTTGTACTTTGCATTCTATCTTTAGACATATGATAGTAGTGCCGCTTCTATAAGTACACACATATTATGTACATATATACATGCATTACTAGCATACGATGTGATCCATATTATCCGAATGTAGGTTAAAAACGTAACCTCGAGTTTTTACATCCTGAAGTATGTGTCAAGAGAATATTATTACCCCGAGTCATACATACACATCTGTACATAAGCAGGAGCAGGTACGTGCAGTAGCTAAAGGTCTAGGTCATAAAAGTCTATAAGCAAAAGTTTCCTTCTAATTTTATGTATGCAGTAGTTTTGTGCCTATACGCATGCTGCCACAATTGAAATACATAGCACAATAGAGCCCGTGGAACAATAGTGCTCTGTGGCTAGGCCAAGGCACACGGGGGTGACTACATCAGAGGACACTTTTATTTCTGTAACAAAATGCCTATTGATAGAAGCACGAGGCAGTGTGAATGTAAATGATAAAGTCTAACATATAAGTATTTGTATATATAGTAGTATATAGAGATATAGAGCGAATAAACTCCAAAATTAGTTCAACATCGACCTATTCAATTAGACAACCAGTACCTTTGTGACTTACGAACGTTATGCTTATCCGAAAAGCTTTGTGTAAGTAATCCCAACAATTTAGAAAGTGCATTGTAAGACAAAGTAACAGAGAAAGTGAATTAGCTTCTCGTTATGATATCGATCCCTGTTGGAGTTTATATTGTATTGAGACTTACTACCACCATAACAGCAAGACCACAATTTCATGTAGTGCACAATTTGGTTGTACTTAAAATACTTCCCAGAGTGTCCTTATTGACCACTTAGAGAATGCTCTGCCTTTTTTTTTTACTTAATACCAACTATTCTTACATTTCTTAGGCACATTCACACTATAATATATTTAATACGTGTTTGACATTTGGTTTATTTAGACAGAAGACTACTATGTAATAATAGAAGGAATGGAGATGTCTAGAGTGTGTTGATATATATTCATAAGCGGAAATTTTCTATGGACAAGGCAGGAGTATGCTTAAGTCCGTACACATGAAATAGCATGCGGGAGCCTATGTGTCTACGAATGGGGTACATAATGCATATATCTGCCAAGCCTAAGTAAAGACATGTTATAGAGTGATAGAATGATTTTCTTTCTGCATTCACAAAACTACGTAAAGAATGGTGGCGGATTGAACGTGCCAAAGTTAATTACTGTCCTTTCCATCTAGATCAATAGTTGGCAGCCGGTAACACCTCCACCACACAAAGTATCCCCACCAGAAAACTCTCCTACAACAATTACAAAGAGTGGAAAACTCAATTTCCCTACCTTCATCTGTGCTACACAGTTTTCACTCGGGACACATCAATCTACTCCACGGCACACACAGTGAGGTGTCCAATCTGCAAGCACTACCATTTCCAGGCGACAGCAGAGAAATTAGAAAGCTAGACGCCTACAATTACCAGTGGCCTTAAATACAGTAGGGAAAGCAATTTTCTACATTTTGGAATAACTATCTCTGCATTACTAAAGAACAATACTTTTAATAATTGGTGCGGTCTAGCCAGTGTGGTGTCTTGCATAAATTCGCGGTTAAATTTTTATGATATTGTCCAGAAAGCACAACTACAGGAATTTGTGTCCTCCTGTCAGAGGTTGTAGAAATCTATGCGGGGGATAGTTTCTGGCGCGGTGTAAGTCTGCAAAGCTCCAGGTATATACAGGCTACCCACATTCCTGTCCTTAGCTAAAAGATGCATGACACAAGCTAAAATGTTTTTCGTTTAGACTCGATTGCATTTATAAGTTTGGGGGAAGAAATTCCAAACTGCTGCTGAATCCTTAACTAATACCTACTTATATATGTATATTGTATATATTTTACAGTACAGTACACCAACAAAAAGTGAAATGAGTATGTAGGCGAAAAATGATGCAGAAGTCTGACCTGAAATCCCACCTACAGATATGTAGTCCCATGAAAGATTAATAAGTATTGACTGCTGCATATTAAAAAATCCCAATTTTATGGAGAGTTCCTCCATGTACAACTAGTATGTACAATATAATGGAGCGGAAAGTGTGTAGATGGATGAAAGCAACGTAGGTACACTTGGTACACACTACCTACTTACATTCTTGGGCAAAGCGTGCAGATGCATGCATGAAGCCGCTTGACTACAATAATAAATTATACAAGGCTAATGGTATAAGCATCTTTGCTAACGTGGTCCGGTGAAAGCGCAGTTGGATGCGAGCATAAGAATGTGTGCACAAAGTGAAATTCTAGGAACAACTTTAAGTAGTAGCGACAGGTAGAGTTTAATTTGGTTTGATGTGGGAAGGAAAGGACTTTCAACTCTTTTGACTTCCTTTTAATGACATTGTTCTGCTGCACTTTGCAAAGCTACTCACAAGCTTTAGTGGATTGTCAAAAAGTACTCAATATTCGGTCCACTATCTGTCAACCTTTGGAATTTCCTCATTGAAGCCGTCGTAATTGAATTTTTGCACGAGTGTTATTATTACATATTAAATTTGAATACCACGAAATCACGGCTAATATTTTCAATACAAAAGTGTATTAAAATAAATAAAAATACCACAAGCCATAATTGTATATATAAATTATAGTAAAAAAAAGGAGAATGCTATTTGACAAAAACTAAAATTAGATTACAAGTTTACCTTTGTACTCTAGTGAGAAAAAGTTTAAACGAGAGAGGGGAAAATGAGATATGATATAATAGAGAAATAGTACGGACGTACCGTGAAGCGAAGCGTAGGAGAGTGGATGTGGCCTGTAACAACGTGTTTAATAAATGTGAGAGCATCATGATGACTGATGCTTTTGTAGTGTGTCGTTGGTCCTATCAGTATTTACTTTGTGTAGACAAGAAACGTTCCTGTGTTCCCAAGATAGAAAAAGAACAAAGATCTGCTGACGATTTGAGAGAACAAACCGAGTGAAGAATATATTTCATAAGAGCAGCAGTGGGTTACTTGTATACAATGAGATATTTACAAGGCAAGACTTTGTCGAGATAGAATTTCCATCGTAGCAACTCAAGTTCCTTCCCTGCTCACTCAGAACTGAACTGAACTGAAGAGCAGAAGTTGAATGTAAGTAAGACAGCGGAGACGGAGAGTCAGAGGAAGAGACGAGACAGACATCCAAGTACAAAATGAAACAAGACAGAAGAGCCAGGTAAGAAAATACAAGACAGGTGAGTTGGATGGAGAATTCCAGTGGCAGAAAGTGAGTCAGTCAGAGCAGCACATGCGACCGATTACGGGCAACCACGATGTAACACTGAAATTGCCTTCTCGCCGACTCTACTACAAATACCGAGTTATTGTCGTCATGCTTACTAGTCGTTGCAGCGGAGAGTCAAGTGAACAAAGATACGAACGCTCAGTGTGTCGACACTGTACGTTGTCTCCTTACGCTCTCTCCTCCTAAGTGTGTAGCATTCGTAGAGGCACGATAGTAGAAATAAGGAAATATGTGTGCACTACTACAACAACCACTACTACATACTACTGCAGAAGTATATGGTTGTGGTGGTGGTGAGTCGTAGGAGTTGTCGTAGTAAATAGTAGGAGTATGTAGTAGAAGAGCAATAGGATATCTCCGTTTCGTCCTTCTCTATGTCCTACTCACTGTGAACTGAAATGCAAGAACTGCCACACTATGTACTATGTACTCGTATGGTCATGGACTTATAGTTTGCACGTATGTACATAAGAAGACATGCACTTTGTAGTGCTATGGTGGTGTGTGGCAGTGCCTTCCTTCGTACAGTGCAGTCGCAATAACTTGTGTGTCGGCAACTTATTCTAACTATGTACCCATGGATCTCCCATATAGCCTGTAGTACGTACAACACTTCGCTTCGGCACTTCTCCTGGTTCAGCATTGAGAATTCTATCAAAGTCCTCCTACACAGTGTTCTGGCTGTGTGGTGGTGGCGGTGGTCTATACACTCCTGTGTAGAGAGTGGAGCATGCAAAATGTAAGCATTGCATTGCCTTTTTGCGAAAATACTGGAGTGAAACGGTTGCGTCTGTCGAATGCGGCTCCGGTTAAGCCCGAAAGCACCGACACAAAACCAGGCCTAGCTCAACTGAACCCGTCTTCGTCTTCGTCTGTCCGCTGCCACAGAGCACTGTGCTAGTTACATTTAGTGGGCCACGGTTGCAGTGTGCGAACAGCAGGCTCTCTCCTTCTCAAAACACATGAACAGAAATTCCTGCTCGAAAATCGCCGTGCAAACTGAACGCTTATAGAATGTATGTACTTATATACATAGGTTCGTCTGGTACATGCATTGTGTACACATTGTTAGTTGGTCAGTCGGTTGGAGCGTATTGACAAAGCTTATCCGTGTACAATAGATGGATATGTCAGAAGGGAATCTAAAATGGTTATTAGGTGCTAACAAAATCTTGACATAACTACCAGCACTGTAATTTATGCTGATGCATTCTAGGGCATGTGGCATGGCCAACACTTTTACACAATTGTTTTCAATTACACAATCTTTAATCGGCAATTATAGGTTATGCCGTTTTTACAATATTATGGTCAACGAATTAATAAATCTAAATTAGTCCATTGTTTTATAGAATTGTGTCATTGGTCAATTTAATTGCTGCAATTTTTATAATCCAAGTATTTAAGCACAATAAATGTTATGAGTTTTGTCTAACCTTTTTAATGACTCATCGGTATGTATCTTTATTTGAGTCATCCGGTCTCCCGAGATTTGAATATATCTGTACGCACTAAAATGGTGGAAATAACTGGATTGCGTGTTCGAATTAAATACAAAGTATTGTTGTGTTGTGTGTATAAATGTGAATGATAATAAAGACAGGTTGTCCAAATTTATGGATTACTTTTCAGAATTTGTAATCTGATCTATCCTCTGTATCACTTCACCTCAACGGCTAAGGAAGTTGTAGCTTGAGGTTTGTGGACAGACTGATTTCTGACTAGCATTTATTTTACACGTACGTATATCTCACATGATTCATGATATATCGAGAATATTCCTAACAAGAAATCATATCCATCTACTATGTACTTCCTGACTACAACTATCACTATAGAGCTGTGTGACTAACCAAATGACATGAAGCTATCCTACCAAAAAACACCGGAAACTCCAAATAGGAAAATAAACTGTCTCCAGCAGTATCTTGTAAACATAATGGTAAGATGTGAGATTCGACTTTTTCTCGTTGCCAAATATTATGACTTCATTGTTGCAAGGAAATTATTATGACTTCATTGTTGCAAGGAAATTATTATGTTTAAAAAAGTGTTTTGGTATACATACCGTATTCCCTTAAAAGCCGGGTCTCTAATACAGCCCGGGTCAAAGCCACGCCCAAGGCGTTTAAAAGTGGAAATACGGTATAAGAGCATGGAATACATTACGGTGTAAAAATGACCTAAAAAATCCAAAGATTCACTAACATTAATGGGCGTTTCTTACTTGCCAGAGGTCAACAGTAATTGAAACAGTAGATATAAACCGCCGTGGATCTGTGTAATTTAAAAGATTTATTGTATTATATGGAAAAATTCTCGAAAATATTCAGTTTCCTGCTAAAACGTTTTTGATAAACAAAACAAAAAATTAAACTTAAGAAGGCTCTCAGCCTGTGATACATATTCAAAAACTAACACATCAGCCTTTTTTTTGTTCACCTGCACCACTAAAGCAAAAAAAAATGAAGACCAACAACATGAAGGGGTGTGAATTATCTGTAGCTACAGATCTCTACATGTTCTCTGTTACATGTAAGCTGCTACAACAATATATTATTGTATAAATATTTAAGATAAACATGCTTTCATACAATTCTTGTCAGTGGTGATAAAAAAACTATATATGCATGCCTATTCACCACACAAACAACATACATACCATTCAGATTTATAATTTCCGTTTTGTTATTTCAGTTTCTATGTACATACATAGGTAGCATTAATTTATTTGACGCTTACAATTCTCTCCGACTCATATTTATCCAAATGTTTTTCTCTCATAAACATTCAGGTATTAAACCAATAGGTCTGGCAAGCTGACAGCCTGTAATCCATATACAGTTTCAAAGATGCTATAGAAGATGAAGCTTGAAGATAGCAAGAAAATCGGACCTACTGAATCAAATCTACGCAGATAGCAAACACACAAGGAAAACACAGCAAAGAAATAACATATTGATACACAGCATCAAGTGGACTCTTACAGTCTTACATGAGCCGACACACATTGGCATTTGCATCACCATTGCATGTAAATACACTCTGACCAACTATTTATTTATGTAGGCATACATACGCTTACAGTTTAAATATTTCCCTATACAATCATTACGTAGATATGATATTGGCATGGAATTAGTCTCAAATGTTCCCTGAACACTCCTGTGCATATATATCAACCACAAGCACAAAACTTTACTAAAGAAAGACCATCATCGGGAAAATGGAAGGCAATTAGGATCGGGTCTTGGAATTTCTATTTAGTGGCCGACACATAATGATGATGAAGATGGTGGTGAAGAGAGGATGGAAAGAATGTTGGCCGAGAGCGGTGACCACCTTACACACCCTCGCCACCCTCGCTTACAAAAATGAATTTACAATACTACCTGCAAGCCCACTATTATACGCTGCTGTCTACTCTGCACACACAATTTTCCTATCCGTTATAAAGCTGAGAAAGGAGATTTTTTATATTCAACCATTCTCTCTATACATATTTTATTGTTAGCTATTCCACATACTGTTCTTACATCTACAGACAAGTCCATTGGCATATAAAGCCTATATAGAAGCGTGTGTATATGTGTGGACGAAAAGTGGTAAGTAAGTAGAAGGAGGATAATATAATGCTTAACTGACAATGAGACAAGAGTCAAGACAAGACTCCGGCTCGACCACATTAATACAACGAGCATTCCACGGATCTTGTTCTTGTTTCGTCTTCTTTCATCTCATGCTCTCATCATGCACTG
Organism: Plutomurus gul; assembly: GCA_019776185.1. Taxonomy (NCBI): domain Eukaryota; kingdom Metazoa; phylum Arthropoda; class Collembola; order Entomobryomorpha; family Tomoceridae; genus Plutomurus; species Plutomurus gul. The sequence goes on along the minus strand of JABASC010000008.1, from coordinate 9,653 downwards.
AGAGCGAGACAGAGAGAAGATGGTAGGTGCCAGCCAAGAAGCCCATTGTGCATGCAACACAATGCAGTGGCATACTATCCGTGTGTCTTGTCTATACGGATGACTAGTGGCTTCGTTTCATACAGATTATTATATGCCAGTGTAGTAGTATACCTACATAGTCGTTACGTACTTTTACACACTAGATACATGTTTCGAATCAAGTCCGTCACAAGCAACATCAACTAAATAAGCAAGGTGCACGTCGAGGAATTCATAAAAGAAGAGCAGTCAAGTCAAGTGGAGGAGGCACACAGAGCCAGTAAAAAGAAGTCGACGTCGACAGAACAGAACAAGCGAGCGAGAGAGAGAGATGCTGATGCTGATGGTCAGACGAGACGAGAAAGACCAGACCAAACCAGGCAAGCCGGTACCATCAAACTGCCAACCACACTGCCGTACACCTTCAATCTTTCGTTCGTACTCGCACACAGGATTCTGTTGCACACAAACACACACACACACACAGAGTTGTAAGTTGCTATTGTAGTTGTATCGGACTGGAATGCCAGGGGCAAGGCGAGGTGCGGGTGGCTAGCCACAATATGTAATAGTAAATATGTTGCGAGGGTGGCTTAATTGCCAACGGCCCACGGCTGCCTCACCTTAAGGTCAACTCTACGTCCTTGCCCAAATGCCTTTTCTCGTTCTCATCTCACTTCATTTGATTATATACTTGGAGATTTGTGAACCTCCTAAGTAAGTGGAGCACCAACCAAACATCTCAGCCCACTACTGCTTCATATTATATTCACTCACTCACTCACTCACTCACTCACTCACAACAGTCGCAGAACAGAGCCCACTATACATTATGATATGTATTTATTCAACATTATAACAATTGATCTGCTATGATCTCTCTTTTCTTCTCCTCTAGTACAGACTGCAACTAAGTATCTGCTGGTGATGGTATTCTGTGAACTCTGTTGGATTGTTTGCCAGTTTGCTGTTGTAGTCACTTGTGTACATCGATCTTCCAACGAGATCATCCACACGCACTACAATAGGAGTACTTAGGTTTTATCTCGAATCTAATGCAGCCTCCACTACCTTTACACTATTATACAGCAACAAAAACTACCACGCCACCTAAAACCACTAACTACTATATTATATAGTAGTACACTTGTAATAAGTGAGCAGTGATGGTAGTATAGGAGGTAGGGAATATGTGAGAAAGATCTATAGCCCTGGCCTGACTTCGATTATTGCTTCGGCCAGGACAAGAAGACAGAGCAGGCCAGTCGTCATGTACGCTCATACTTTGCTTGCACATGTAATTTTCATTCTTTTCTGCATACAGAATACAGATTACCCACAGATCCTAGATGAGATGGCTCTAGGTAGTGATATACATACATATACATACAGATACAGATAGATATAGTGAAGAGTGGTTTTCTTCTCTCATTTCATACACACGGCTCCTGTTTAGAATCGGCTGTTAGTTTCGTAGCTCGTAGCTCTGCTCTCCTGTCTTCTTCACACTCACTGTGTATGAAAGGAATGCATATTTGTTGCTGATGAAACAAGACCACTTCTTCAATCAATTATTACACAAGTCTGCCTTCTGAAAATCTATGCTCTACTATTTAGTAGCTTTTGTGGTGAGCAGGTACCCATTACCAATGGAATGGGCAGTACCCATTTTTCGGTATATATTAAGTGGCAGTACATAGTTCATATTATACCAATGTCATTTGCCTTGTTCTTCTTTCCCACTTCGAATCCTTCTTCAATAATTAGCTGCTATTTATCTGACGTGTCGATGTGCAGCCCTTGAAACAATTCACTCCAGATGATTGTTCCTATTCCTATGAGCTCTTTATTGCTAAATCATACAGATTGATTCGCTGCTTGTTATGAAATGCTACGATAAGAAGGTGCTTCACTATATAATTCTATATCACTATGCGCATCTGCATATACTATGCTTCATGCTCCTGCTGCTCTTCTTATCTGACGCATTTTTATAAGTATTGATTGCAAAATAAATGTCGCGCGGGCAAATACACATTTTATTGCTTTGAAGGACAACTGCAACAAACTTGCAATTTTGCTAAAACCTTAGATATACAGATTTAATATACAGATATGTGAGCTTGTCAATCAAATTGAGAATAATGTATCTATCGAGATTTTACTAGAAATTTATTGGAAGAATTTTGAAATTTCACTGACGGAGACGAAGAGTCGACAAACTGGCATCCATCATACAATATCAGTTTCCAGGATGTGAAATCAGAGCGTACATTTATAACGACAACTACACGGCGCTGCTTAATACATACATTGAATGTAATGTACTTTCGGTTGTTATCATTATGTTACTTACATGTCTATTAGTGAACAATAAATTGCTGAGTTGTGATTGCGATCGTTGAGTGCGTTGATATTAATGACTTCCAAGAACGGCGTAACCCAGCACCACAGAAATTTCACTTGACAAAAAGACATGGAAAAGTCGAAGCTAGGATTTACTATGTATTAGAGGATTGTGAAGCAAGACTAGAGAATGCTTGCTGCCAAGTTTAATTCCTATCTACGTAGGTACATCGATAATAATAAGCACGAGTTCTTAAAAGGACAACGGGGAACATGTTGTAGTAGAGCGTGGCTATTGTATGGAGCGCTACCTAAAAAGGCTATCAGATCATCAATAAAACTGCTCCACGGACAATATAAGAATGTTCTATGTCGTTTAGTTTTATCCAAAATACATACGAGGTAATAAATGCAATACTTATGTTACATGTAATCATTTTAAATCTTAACACACGGCACATCTTCCTAATTGCTGCACGTAGGAGGAAACGATAACAGAAAAGGCATCCTATACTATTGCAATTTAACATGCAAACGATGTTAGTGAAAATAATTACACTATCATTAAAACTGACCTGTAACAAAATAAGATAAACTGTATATTTTTGACTAATTAAATTCATAAACGGAATTTATGTCCGTATTTGCAATCATACTAAAAGAGAAAACTGTTTATTTTTCTCATGCTTTCCTTTACAAGTAAAATGCAACGCACCGTAACCTGGTGAGGGAAGACAGCGTAACGTAATCTGTTTGCAATTTGTAGGCGGCTTAAAATACTGTATGAAGCAAGGTATAGATAGTAAGTAAGTATCCCATACACACACACGATATGTACTTGGCATGGATTTCCCACACACATATGCACACACTAACTTACAGAGCAATAATGCAATTTAGAGGGTATTAGTCAGTATTAGAGGAAGCAAACGTCTTTCATAAGTATTTCATTGCTTGTTTTACAGAAGATAAAGTTGGGAACTAACCTTTCTGTTGGTAATTGAGAGTTAAATGTTGAAGGTCCTTGGGTATATAAATACCTATAGGATGATAAAATAACTTGCAGAGACTGACTTTTGTCCGTAGTATTAAGCAAGCACGTTATATTTACGTTGCGTACACTGTACCGCAGACTTGCCACAATATAATAATATTGGCTGTTGTAATTTGAGTTGAAAACGTAAACGTGAGGTCTGAATGTTTATGTTTCTTTACACTCGAGACGGAGTAAATCTGAATGATCTCTGAGGCTAATTGGCCTTAAGAGAGAATAACATCGCCAAGTCAACTGACTGCACGGAGAGCGTTCTGAGAGCGACTGAGTGTGAGATTTTGGCACCGACATTCGTTCCTTTCAGTACAAACACCATAAAATAATATTGTTTTGCACTTGCTCCTACTCTGTAGTATATTTCGGTGTGTGTGTGCAGTGTTCTGCGAATATCACTATTTTGCAACACTATATACACACGACTATACCATTATGCACATTATTGATCGCGTGGGTTGCACCGGGTCAGTTTACATCAGTGTAATTTAACAGTTGGAGCACTGCTAGTCAGTGGCTTAGCTTAAACCGTCCTGTAATAACAATAAGTGAGAATGTTTTGCTATTTACGGTACGGTGTGTGTCTTTCGTGTGTACACAACAGTATATGGCGATGCTGAACTATAAATAGGAAATGGCAAGTGTTTTAAACGTACTCGTACTTATTTCTACGACACATGAGACGAAAGTGAGTGGAGAGAGTGTTGTGAGACTGAGCACTGTTCTGTGTGCTGTGGTGCTGGACAAGAGAGCGATCGTTGACTGCGTTAGTCAGAGTCGGATGCCTTGGCGATAATGGGATACCGAAGACGAGAGGAGAAGAAGATGATGATGAAGAAGTGAACAGGAGGTAGAGCAGTGAATCCTAGTACACTTTCGAAAGCAATGCAATGCCACCCTCACTCCTTCACTTGATCATGTTGTGTGTTACGTGATGTAGTATGAAATGAATGTACTATTCGGTAGTATAAGCGACTACGTAGGTAGGTATGCACCACCACCACAGAGTAAATACGTGAGTATGCAGAGATGTGTGTGTGTGTGTGTGTGTGTGTTGAGTATTTCGTAGGAGCATCTGGCACGGAGCCCCTAAAAAGTTATCACCCACCTCAGAAGGCGAACAGGTATTAAAATGGCATAGCGGGGTATCTCTCGTCTTCTGACGGCCCAGGGGCAGGGCAGTTTCGGAACCAGAAGAACAGAAAAGAAAGAAACCAAGTTAAGTGAAGTGATCTGCCCGAGCGGAGTGTAATCAGAAGACAAGACTGCAAAGCCAAACAGCCTCCGTTCTGTTGTGCTAGTAAAGTATTAGTATTTCTGTAGTCATGTTATGTGATGTTGTTATGTGAGTGCATCCATCCAGTCTAAAGCTTTATCTTCTAATGTGTGCATGTGTAAGTAGTACGTACAGTCTCATACATTAGCAGTGTGTGAGTGTATGTGTGTCTATGCTATGTGCAGACATTCAATATAATATATTGTAGAGATAGTAGGAGTGCGAGTCAAAGGAAAGAATAGAGAGATGAGATTTCTCTCTCAGCTCCGTTCTCAAAGTCAGTCGTCTGTGTGTTGGCACGTCTGATCTGGCATGGCTTAGCTGGTGGAGGGGGTGTCCCAAATCCTTTGAACGACGACAACAACCTAGAACGTCCCATCGAAAACCTCCCTCGAGCCGGTCACCACAACAGGTCATTATAAATGAGCAGATAGATCAGCAAGTTCACACAACCTGAAAGAGCATTACGTGGGAAAACATCTTTCGCAAAGATCTGCTCACATTTCTTCTGCCAGTCTCTCCCTACACTAGGCTACTACCATTTAGTATAATATATCAGCAGGCTATAATACCTACCTGTGCATCCATCTGAAGGTATGTTTGTAATAATAATGGTAGAGAGTGGATTGTGGAAGTGGAACCTTTCCTTTTCTTTTACTCCGTCGTCATCATCCGAATCAAAATCACAATCAAAAGGGAGAGATCCGAAAGGGAACTTCTCGACTGGTTGCAAACAATGCACAGAACTTGCCTGGCCTTGGCGTGGGAAATGTTTCGCATCTCATGGAATCACTTCACTGTGATCTGCTCCTGCTTTCTGGAAGTATGACATGGACCGAAATACATTTTATATACGTTCCTGCACATTGGAGATTACTTTGGCTTGTCTCCCTCTGAACTTAATAGTGGAAGCCCTCACGCTCACTTTGTTAGGCATTCAGCAGCTTCACACAGGTTACCCTCTAAGGATCTGAAAGGTAGTAGTACCTTTTACTTCCCATCTCGTTTTTTGCTCACTTCCTTCCTTCCTCCTTCCTTTTCTCCCCATGGTCCGGTTATTTTCAACGAGAACCACTTCCGAATAAAAGTTTTCATTGAAGTTGCACTAAATCTTTAGATGTGTGTTTTTCTGACTGTGAGTAAGAGTGAGACGAGGGTCTCTGCCTGCCTATACGCCGAGAGAGAGAGGTTAGATAAGTTATCTGTATAATGAACCAGTTGTATTGATAATATGTGTAAGACTTAACTTAACCCTCACATTCTTTTGTCTAAGATTCTTGCAGTGAGTGAGCAGAGAGAGCAGTCTCGCTTGAACCGTACGGAGCTCTTTGGAATGCACCAATCACTGTCACAGAGATTTTCAACGTGTTTAGAGTTATAAATGACATTGCCAGTTTACAAGAACGTGACGAACAAACATAAATATCCCACACATGAATAATTGCCAATAGCTCTTATCTCGGCTCTTGAAATAGTTTTTTGAACATTGGCTGTGCTTTTTGAATGATTATGTAATGAACAATCAATCAACGAAGATGAGCTACAGACGAATTTTTATTGGCTTTGACTGCGGCGTGGCTTTGTTTTCCTTTGCCATTAATTAATGCATTCCAGAATACCAGAGCAGTAACCTTTGCTGATTTTTTAATTTCATTCCAAGTCATTTTGTCGCCCTGATTTTTCCCCTTTGGCATTTATACAGTCATCGGTACTCGTGCAACGCTCCTTTCCCTTTAATTTATTCCGAGTTTCTGATCAACAACTTAAGCTACGTATACGAAACTATTTCTATATCTCATGTTTATACTACTATATATCATTTACCAAGGAAGTTTTTGAGAGACAAATTTATTTTTCACTCTTGGTTTACACCCCCTGTAAATTGCATCTAATCTGCTGGCTGAAGTGTAATAATTACAAAGGTATTCTTTTAGCAACATTACTGTTATACAATTAATATTATATGGGCTGGGCCAACCTGCGTTTCACGTCCTATGTTCTTCTGGGCTGACTAACAATAAGAACAATTTTAACATTAAAAGTCTAAATGTGTCTGTTTTTAATAAAGGCTTAACCGAAATTCCTACTCTGAATGAAATCGAGAAGACAATGACAAAAAAGTGGGGAAATAACTCTAAAACTCTATTGTTATAGTAGACGATTAATATCTGAAATAGTATTTCGGTGAAAGACAGGAATCTTTTTCCGTTCATCTTGTTCAAGAATACATACCTTCCCATTCCCCACCTCATGGCATTTTACTTCTACCCACAGGAGTTCCCTGCGTTGTTCTGGTATTTGTCTCTTATTGAAACTGGGGCTGCTGCTACATATCTACACACATTCATTCCGGTAGATTTATATGATTACGAGGGCTTAAATACATTATTCAGTCCTTTTGTCAACATTGGAAGAATCTTCCCACGCTTCTGTGATGTTTAATCTAGCTTCACAAAGGATGGAAATACCTACTTGTTGGAAAAGGACAGTGAAAAGGCTGACAGTGTACATTTTTGGAAAAATCCAGGGAAACTCTTAAAATGTGTGGGAGGAGAGCGACTTTTTACAAGAAACAAGGATTAATGAGACAACGCGTCATTGGAGATGCACTGTTTCCGTTGAGACTGTGAATATTAAATAGCAGTCTCTGCTTCTACGAAGCGCTTTATAATTCTCATGCTGAAGACGTACCGATACGGACTACGCACCGCTCCCACATCAAACAGTGTCTACTTTTCTTGGCAACTGTAGCTTCGGGAAGGAGTTTATAATAGCGCCCAACCTCATCCACTAATATGCAGATATTAAACAGTTACTACACTAGTCTTAACATTTCTAACCTATCGGAGGTTTGATAGTTTAATAATCAGCTTTCGAAAATGTATTCCTGCAATAAAATATACCCGCGCAGTGGAGTTTGTCATAAATTCGAACTGTGCGCAATGTGCAACTAGTAATACATAACATGCTTCCTATTAGTTAAAAGTTCAGCAGGAAAAATTGAGTCATTTTGGGAATCAAGTATTCGTGTAGAATAAGTAGGATTTGTGTCATGACATGGTCATGTAATCTAATACTCGTAATAAGAATGACAATCATATTATATTTTCGTACCTGAAATATGCTATTACAGACGAGTTAGGAAGATATTGACAAGACTCTTACATTTTTTAAAACATGAGTATAAAAATATAGAACAAACCTTCGGAGTACGGATACATTTGTATTATGTATGTACTTTTCGAGAACAAACTTTGTTTAAGGAGCGTTCATAAGGGACGTGGGTAAAAAAATTGGACCCTCTGTCCCTTTATGCTATATCTTTGCCCAGCAGGTGTCAGACGCCCTCCCTTTAAACGCGGACTTCCTAAATAGATGAACGCTCCGGTATAACAAAAATGCAAGCGAATTAAACGTAAGCGTGTAAAAAATTGTAAATCAGTAAATGCCGGAGGAAAGCATTACGTGTAACTACCCCAAAATAATACATACATTTTTGTGCCCAAGTATGCTGCAAAAAGTATAGGTTAGTACATAATAAGAATACAATATATTGTCAGAATTATTTTTGATTTTTGGGCAAAATAAATATATTGGTTTACATTGTTTCAAGAGATCATTAGTATTTTGACTGAAGTGAAAATGGATGAGTGAAAACCTCCACGAAGATGTACGAGGTGATGAAAAAAACATCTCGTACAATTAGTACTGCGAAGTATCTCAAGCTTCATATTCTGTTGACAAGCCAGTTGAATTTTTTACTTTATTTCTGGAATGAACGCTTCAAGCTGAATAATTACATACAGTTTACAATCTACTAGGTATATTTGTTGCGATTGATTTATCCTATTCAGCCCGACAAAAGTTTTCTACATTAACTTTCATTGTATGTTCAAATAAATCAATACACAGGAGACTACTTTGAATAGAGAATAGTTAATGGAAGTGAAGAAAATCACTTGTGAAAAGTTTACAAAACAAGTTGATACTATTTAGAAGAGATATATTTTGCAGAATTTTCTCAAGTAGGCAAAGCAGCCAGTGATTTCATGTCCGCACACTCACAGGTCTTACAGGTCCCCGTCCTACGCTCCAATTCGGCGAACAATGTATTAGCCTCGCTTTCATTTCGCGGAAACATTGGATAATTAAGCTTGCAAACAGTACAATTATAAAAAAACACTAGGGAAAAATTCTACGAAAAAAAACAACCATTTATGTTTACTAAAGAGAAAATCCTAATGAACCAGAGTGTACATGTTGCTGCTTATTTGCTGGTTGGAAGGAATTATCTGAAGGAGGAGGAAAGGTCCATACAGCAGCGCTTTCATTGTACAACTGAAGATACATTTAGAAGTAGTAAAGAATTAATTATTGTTGCTGTTACCAACAAAATTCCTCAACTCTCACAGTTAATCTTCGTCTGTTTTGATAGAATTCAGAGAAAATTAAGTTTTGTTCTATCGAATAAAATGATTCTCTGTTCTCAACATATATTCGCATACAACAACATGACATCAGAAGAGCACAATTCTTGTCTGCCCTGCTTTAATTCCATTTCATGCCATTCTCTCTTCTACAGATCCGACTCACATCAACTCGGAAAAATAGCAGACACCAAGCGCTCTAGATAGCAATATTAGCATCTTCTTCGGTGAGACACCCACGTGAATTCCCATGAGACTTCTTTCTGTAATTCCACCACAGCAACCAAAGTCAACCTTCCCTCCAGTTGCCTTGTTGCTCTTTTTGTTCCTTACCGTTTGTCTTGTGCTATACAACTCTTTTCATTGCAGCACATCCTGCTGTTGCTTTTGAATCTCTCACGAGCTTCTTAAGTAAATCAGAACTGATTTATGAGAAAGTTTTATATGTACATGTTTAGGGGAGATTGGTGTCGGTTTGGTCAGGGTGTCGGTTTGGTCACAGTGATTATTTCTGGAAATCCTTGGTATTTTTACT